>JACXGM010000486.1:0-60211 GCA_016801145.1 Umbra pygmaea
TAATTGCCAGAATATCATAGTATCTCTTTAAAACTCTTGGCTTGAGATGGATTTTTTTACTTAGCCATTAAAAAAGAATTCATATTACTCTCTCGATTGAGATTTTTATAGATTCCACATAACAAATGACCTTGAAAAGAGGAAAAAAAAACAGAAAAAGAGAATGTGATGAAAATAAATAAATAAACAACTTGACAGCGATAAATTACGAAGCAGATTAAAGTGATTGATATTGTCACTATCCACTATGGCATGGTTCTGTGGATTACAAGTATGCAGTATGTGCTTTGCAATCAAATAAAGGACTCTTAATTTCAATAAATAAAAAAATTAAAGTAAAACAACTTATGTCAAAAAAAGTAAAAGTAAAAACTAATTTAAGAAGTGCTCAGAGTAAAAGTGTAAATTAATATATTACTGCTAAAATTGTTAGATATTTACTCTATCTACCCAACATAATTGAAGCAAAGTGTACCTTTGTTTTGTAATTAACACAATAAACAGAATCTCAGCTGCATTAATAATTATGAGCTCAGTAAATTATGGTAAAATCATTAAAGCCTGGGTCTGACATCCCTGGGTGCACCCATGTAGTACCAGTAACTGAATGCTCTGACGCCTACCTGGAAGACTTGACTGAGTGCCTGGGACCTGTTCTTTTGTTTCTTTATATATTTTTCCCTACCCCAAGAGCACCTATCATGGACTTTAAATATTTCACCTGAGCACCTGGTTGAACCTTTTACAGTTTATTGTCTTGATAACACGTTGAAGTTGTAACCCCATCATAGAAAAATATCTGCCAATATTCGTTTCGCTTATCATAATGATTTAAATAAGAACCAGACAACAAAATACACCTGGATCAAAAACTACCTCCACTAGTTAGAAGTATTCAATTTGTTTATATGAAATAGCTATGACTAGTTGAGTTTCAAATCATGCAAGTTTTCATGTACAGTCATGGTCAAAGTTTTTAAGAACTCCACAAGTATTGGTCTCCACAAAGTTTGCTACTTCAGTGTTCTTAGATCTTTTGTCAGTAGTTAATATGGTATACTGAAGTATAATTACACGCATTACATTAATTTTATGCAAAGAGTCAATATTTGCATTGTTGACCCTTCTTTTTCAAGACATCTGCAATCTGCCATGGCATGCTGTCAATTAACTTCTGGGCCACATCCTGACTGGTTTCCATCTCCTTGAAGTTCTTGATGATGGGGCGCAGATGGCTCAGTGAGTAGGGAGTCAGACTTGTAGTCAGAAGGTTGCCAGTTCGATTCCCGACTGAGCCAAATGTCGTTGTGTCCTTGGGCAAGACACTTTACCCTAATTGCTCCCAGGTCGTTGCTGTAAATAAGAAATTGTTCTTAGTCAACTTACCTGGTTAAATAAAGGTTAAATAAATAAATAAAAATCTGATAAATGGTTGATTTAGGTATAATCTTACTAGCAGTATATCCTTGCCTGTGAATCCCTTTTTGTGCAAAGCAATGATGACGGCACGTGTTTCCTTGCAGGTAACCATGGTTGACAGAGGAAGAACAATGATTTCAAGCACCACCCTCCTTTTAAAGCTTCCAGATTGCTATTGTAACTCAATCAGCATGACAGAGTGATCTTCAACCTTGTCCTCATCAACACTCTCACCTGTGTTAACGAAACAATCATGATGGCAGCTGGTACTTTTTGTAGTGGCAGGGCTGAAATGCAGTAGAAATGTTTGTTTGGGATTACAGTAAATTCAATGTCATGGCAAAGAGGGACTTTGCAATTCATTACAATTCTTCTGATCACTCTTCATGACACTCTAGAGTATATGCAAATTGCCTAGATCAACATTGAGGCAGCACACTTTTTGAAAATGAGCATTTGTGCCATTCTCAAAACTTTTGACCATGACTGTATGGCTGTTGGATTAAGATTTGGAGGGACGCTCTGCAGGGTTATCCTTTCAGCAATTTAAATTATTTTTAGTTAAGTCCTTCCCTTAATGTGTTTCAGGCTCATATGCACTGAGCTCAATAGCTTAGAGTTTAGAAAAGTGTGTATTATAGCACTAGACTTTCAAAATAAGAGTTTCAACATTAAGCGATTCACTGCTCGCCTGTGTACTGTATTTAGCATTACGCTGCAGAATATCCTGTTTTAAAAAATCTTGTTCCATTGTAAAAAAATCTAACCATCCCTAAAATAAGGCATATTGACTTAACAAGCTATATTTGTATTAGATAATAACACTTGTTGTTAGTAAATATGCCCTGAAAATCTGTGTAATTTATCTTGTTCCACTGGCAGATTATTTTACTTACAAGCAAGAAATACCTTGTTTTTTTACTGATGTCAAATTTGTGTTGCGACCCACCGTATACATTTTAATTGTCTGTTTTGTACCTGATTAATTGGATAAGCCAGCTGGGAACCAATTACCATTTTCAAAGACAGAATATCAAGTAATTAATTTTTTTATCATTATATACAGTGGGACGCATGTCGATTGAATAAAAAAATTCAAAGTTTGTTTGTGATGGAAACGTTTGGCCAGTCAACTAGATGTTGAAATGTTTAAATTTGTTGTTGTTTCTACTCTAAGCTAAAAATAACCAAAGTGAAACTGGAATATTTGCAATAATTGTATTAAAGAAAACAAGAAAATCATTAGGAGAATGTACCTAGAGCTTGTGGTGTATAACAATTGAAGCGGGAGAGAAGATTTTTTTTTAAAATAAAAAATCATTCCAGACAAAGTATTCTCCATGTCTTCCTTTACACCTTGCTCCATTTCTAACTGCACCATTGCCTACTTTGTAGTTAGAATGCATGCAGAGGAGACTATTATGCACAGAATATAGTCTACAGTATTTAGACAAGAAAATATAAATAATCTCATTCAAACAATTTAGTATTGCAAATCAATAAATTTTATAAAATAATACACATTTATCATTTTTTTGTCTGTTTTTTGCAGAAACTGTATTCACAAAGCTAACATACAGTATACACTAACTGAACATTCTCTGCACACACCATACACACAGTAGGAACACAGTATGGGCTGGTTTCACGGACAAATCTAGGACTAAAAAAGCAATGGGGATTTCCATTCACCTTGATTACTTAGTCCAGGACTAGGCTTAATCTGGGTCTGTGAAACCAGCTTATGTGTTCCATGACTAATCACTAATAACTAAGTGACTCTTTCAGATATCTTACGTATGTTCTGCCTGTTCATTATTCTTATGGCCAATTCTCCCACAGAAACACCTCTCATTCATGTCCTGAGATACATTTCCTGTTTTGTCTACCTTGTGTCCCAGCCAGGCTTAACTAATGAAACACATCCAGTGTTTTTGTGTTATGTTACATAAAGTGCCGTCAAATCTTTAAAGACCTTCTTTAATAACTGCATTTCCTTAATCAGTTTTCCTATTCATCTATTAATATCCAGCTCTCACCCTCAACAACAGTGCCCAGCCTGATTTTGTTAAACGGATGGTAGATTGCCATGATTGGATTTGTAAACATCCTCCAGGTGGGTCCGTCATGTTGCATTCATAACTGTGTTTTTTGATGGCAAAGAACATTTTGATAATTAAGACACCGAACATGGGATCCTAAAATAAATAATAGGCTTTTGCAGTGAACTGTAGGCCCAGACCAATAAAAACCCATGGCTGACAACATTAAGAGAACAGGGAACTGTCAGTACTTCTGCAGGGACAAAATAATTACAAACTTTAAAAATCAGCTTTGATTTGAAACATCTCTCAACTCTTGTGGGGGCAAATACTCTCCAACAAGCAAACAATTTAGGGAAAGCTCATACAGTGTCTGCGCCTCACTTGACTGAGTCTCTACATGCTTTCCTCCATTGAACACAGTCCACACACAACCCCATCACCCCTCGGCCACATGTCCATCCTGTCAATAAATCCATCTGAAGGACTCATGCCTTAGCCAATCAGTAAAAGTTATCAGATAACGCCCTATGCCCCTACCGAATATGCAAATATGATCCCTAAGTAAAACCATCTTCAGTTCTCCTCTATGAGCAAAGCAGTTACAGCCTTCCCTCTGATTAGCCTGAACATTTTAAATCAAATGGATAATATTGGCTGGAAAACAGTGGGCTGGGTCTTGAATGAATTTAACTGTATGAAACAAAACAGAAGTGCTAATGTCATGGAAAATACATTTTCATGAAATTAATATATGTGAGTAGACTGACAAAAACAAGTTGTTTCCACTAATTACAAAACAATGCCTGTTGCATACATTTAAATGTGTCTTTAAGTGTGTATGTGTACATACATGTACGTGAATACACATACCGCCAGTAAGTTCCACGCCATGTTGTTTTTGTCTTGTATTATTTCACATTTTACTAGAAGGTTGCCAATGGCTGGTAATTTCCATGTCAAGACAGAACTGTCAGAATGACATCTGTGCATCTGTCATTTATGATGCCCCCTCTCTTTGTCCATCCCCAACGCCGCGGGCAACCCCCTTTCCTCCATCACTCTCCCCCAGAAAGCCTTGTCATCCAGTGGGGAGGAGAGGGGAGAGAGGCCCAGCCTCGCTGTGATGGAATAGAGGCAGGCAGGCAGTTGTTTCTTTGGCCCTAGGGTCATTATTTAAAATGTGACAGAGACTCCAGTGAGTGAACGTGAGGGAAGTAAAGACAGGCAGGGTGCTGTAGATGTAAGAGGGGGGTGGGGGTGAGGAGAACGGCGGGGGCTGTCTGTTGTGCAGGTGCATTGTCCAGCGAAGGGAGGGTGCCGGGAGACAAATGAATCCACCAGGCATTTGGTACACACCGGAGATTGCTTATCGATCCAGATCACAGTGTTCAGGCTAGCCCAGGAGAGGCCTGAGAATTTTCAGAGGGAGTTAATAACCTGGCAGCTCAGCTGCCTTGTCCAATTCAGCAAAGGCAGAGGCCTAATCAGGGCTGGATTCCTTTTTCTGTCCAAGGAGGGGGCTCTATCGCTTCCCTGCTTCCTTTCCTTTCAGGCCTCCCTTCTCTGTCTCGCTCTCTCTCTCCCACTTTTCCTTCTACGTATCTTGCTCGGTTGCTCTCTCTCTTCCTCAGCCCTCACTTCCACTCCATCGGAGCTCTGAAAGTGATTGAAATGACAGCCTATAGAAGGAGGCTAATCAAATTGTTTATTATCAGTCTGAATCAATATGTATGGATTGTTAAAACATCAAAGTCAGCCCCTGGAAAAGTAATAGTGCCAAACCTCAGCAGCAGCTGCGGCCAGCCGATGCCTGGCTGGGCCCCTCGGATCCTCGCGCCATTTAAAGTGACATTCACTCTTACTTAAGTCCTGATGACCCAACAAGGTCAGTTGGCTGGAGGGGGATGTATCTGTGTTTGGTAGGTTTGGGGTTTGGGGTTTGGCTTGGGGGGTAAAGCCAGGCTGGGATTAGGCAACCAACCACACTGCTGTCTGCCTTCCAGCTACGGACCCTGAAACATGTCTATCAGTCTCCTTCTGGCTGAACGATTAACAACCTTTCAGCTAAATAAATAAGTTACAATGGTATTGAGATAAAGACCCGCAGTCGGCAGACCGACTAGCTCCAAGATACGGTTATTACAGCCAAGGTTCTGCCGCTGGACACTGGCTTTCTAAAACTCTGTTTCGAGCACAGAAAACCTCCAAAAGGACTGTAATAATAATCTTTTGAGGCCAAGTTGCAAATGAGGTGGTCAGCCGGGCGAATGTGATGAACGAGTCCAGTGAGGGGATGAAATTGCTTGTGGATCCACATTGTACTGGTCTCCAGCTTGGAGACAAGTTGGCGTGTGAGATTGATTGATGACCCTTGTCCATTCATTGGTGGTTGCAGTGACACTTGATGTCTGGCCGAGGTCTGAATCCTACTACTGCAGAGTCTGTCACACGCACAAGAAGACGATGTGTCAAAATAAAGAATCTTGACCAGTTACAAATCAGTCTCGTGCTTTTACGGGTAGCAAAGAGAAGTAAAGTCACGGTGAGGTTAATATCCTGGCCTATAAGGTCTTACATCAACGTCTTATCATTTAAACAGCCAATATGGAGTCAGTGTTCCTTTGTTACAGTGAGTTTAGATTACCAATGCAATGCAGCACGTCTTCTTTAAAAAAAAAGACAGCAATCCATATCACATAAATAGCAATTGTAATGGACATCCACTCAAAGGCTTATCATCACAGTAACATGAAAACACAACCATTCATCATTCTCAAAACTGGTATTGGCTTTTTATTTTTATTTTGTCCAGACATTTTAAGAAAGATAAGGACTAGAGGCATGATATTGATTCCTTTAATATGTGAAGCTAAGAAGTGAAATGTTGTCTTGTTATCGATAATGGGAATAATATCCATGACATGAAAACGCATCTGGACCTTAGACCCTCAGCTGCTGACAAATGTATGAGAGGAATAATAAGGCCTGCTGTCTCCCATACAGAGGATTTGTAATATACCATTTAATAATCTGACCTGGTTAATTTTGACCTGTCTTTCTGCTGTTGCTGTGAAAACCAATATGAGTTCTCCTCTTCACATGAAGAGGCCTCCAATGAAATTGTACAACAAGACACTCCCATTTTGTCTGAATTATGAATATTCATATGCCCTCCCACTCCACCCCACTAGATAATATACATTTTATAATGTCAAAGCTGCATGTCTGTTTACATGTATGTTGTTTGTATGTTTTAATACAAACCTGTCTTTTTTGTTTCTATAATTAAATATTTGTGCTATAATCATAATGGATTCAAAAGTTATATTCTTCAAGAAATGAATGAGAAAATTTAAACATTTTAAATAACCGTTGAACATTTTCAAAATTGTAGCCTGCACCTTTAAGTCTTCTATTGGAGCCAGTGCGCTGCATTATTGATGGAGCAGAACGCTTGATTAGAACTCTTTACACAGCTCTGGAACAGAACAGACAGTCCATTGTCATTAAACACCACTTAAACCCAAGTCCAAACATACCAGCTGGACATGCTTCCAAAACATCCGGGTTATGATAGAAAAACCACTAGATTAAATATCGCTGAAGTATGGAAATATAATAAGATCATCATAGCATGTTGTGTGGTGTGCTAAAACATATAGGAATTAGGTTAGCAAGCAAGGGAGAAAAAGCATCTAACAGTAAGGCTACAATAGAAGTGTTACCTTGATAAATTAAGAGGGTTACATTTTACATCCCAAAACAAACATGTGAAAGATGCAGAACTAAGCATAGCAGGGCTGTATCACAGCTAAGATGATGATGAAATTAATGGAATTTGATTCATAAAAATCCCTGAGCAGAAAATACTGCATGTCTATTAAAGTCAGATGGCAAAGCAAGGGGTTAATCTTCAAAATCATGATGATGAAAACAGGCTGCTATATGTAACAACCTTGGACATGCAGATGTATGCATTTAGAGGCTTAATGAGGTTTAATTTGAGTGTATATACAAGTGACTCTAGAAGACATCATTCTGTGTGTGTGCGTGTGTGTTTACAGGAGACTGGAGGGAATACTGTGCAAATTCCTCCATCCGCCTCTGCAATAGGCTTAATTAATACACACTCAACGGTTGATAACACTGTAGCTGAAAGTTGATCTCTTTAAGAGATACTTAATCCAGCAGCTAAAGATTGTGCCGCTGAACCCCTCTTCCTCTTGTGCCTCACAATCAAAGGTATCGGCTGGGTCTCCTGTGGACTCATTAGCGGACCGCTCAGCCCTCACCAGACCAACCACCCTCCACCCCCTTGCCCACCCCCCACGCCCTTCCTCATCATCTGACCTGAGCAGTCAGGGAAGCTTCTATTATTATGACATTCATTAGGCCTGCTGATGGACACCTAACTACTGCACTGTTCTCATCAGCCCTGCCGTTAATCACGCCCTGTTATCGGCTTCTGCGACCAGGCTGCTAACCTCTCACTGTGGGCTGTCTGTGCATAGGGGAGGAGGTGAAGGTGTGTGTGTCTTTGACAGCACTTAGGGCCAGAGGTGACCAGCCCCCTCCTCACAACTGGACATCATTTCTATAATCACTGATCTGGGTTCACATTTCGACACATGGGAAGACCGTCAATATTTTAAACAATTATTATAACAACACAAAACAGAATCGCTACTATATAACGTTAAGAGGACAGTTTCATTCCCTAGATTTAAAAAGGGTCTGGATAAACGTCCAAATTTACCGATCAAAATTCATCCAGCATCTTACAGTGTGATTGAGGCTAACCACCCCCCATTTTAAACCAAAGCAACAGAGGAAACTGCATCATGTGTCTGCATTAATAAAAGCCAGTAATGTTATCATTATGACCACCTTACGTGACTGGCCTCTGTTTACCAAGCGCTCTAATAGCTAACTGGTCAAGGCTGATTTATCTGTGAAGGTGCTTAGTGTTCCACAAGCCTGGCTGCCTGATGGAGAGATGGGTAGGTTTAGTCTTAAAATGCACTTTATAAATACAAAAGCAAATCGCAGTCTGGGGAGGGGTGAGCTACGTTGTGGATGGTGTCTGTGTGTATGCATGTGCATTTAGACGTGTGTTCTTGTGTCATCCTGAGCCTAGAGCGAGAAGGACAGGCCTGGTGGGGTTATAGTAATAACTCCTCCATCACCTGCCTCCCATGCATTTAGTAGGTGTGTACAGCAAATTACATCCAGCGTCCATTAGTTCTTTTCAGGGTTAATATTGATGCAGATATCATTTCTATCTGCCGTGTCATTTATTTGAAATACTATGTGCGGGGAGTAGCTCCGGCAGTGAATCAAATCAATTGATAGAGCAGTTAGCCTCGCAGCCCGGGCTGCCTGGGAGACCACTGAGCGAGCATGAAATATTATGGAGATTGTTCTTTAAAGTGATCTCTTTATCATCATTTGTCTGCAGCCTGTGCGATCCCTATCCCACACGTCGCCAGCCCCACTGCTAGCTACTTTCCTCTTGGGCACCAGCTGTCATAACTCAATCAGCTGGATAATGTAGTCACAAGCGGCATGCTAACACTACAATGTGTGCCCCCTCACCTCCCCCTTCGCACCCCAGACAGCGCACACGTCAAGGAGCATCCAGAGAACCGCTCATCATCTGCACTGATGGCCCTTGCTCTCTGGGGCCTGCTTGTTTTTGTCACTTTCTATGTGAAGGGCTGCTAGTTCAGGCCGCCCACTACAGTAGTAACGCTACAGTACTGCGTCTCAGTTGTCTGTGCGCGTGTGTTGGGGGATAGGTGTTCTACATCTAGTTTAACGCCTACGCAGTCGGCTTAGCTGTGCTGTAAGTAAATGTGACCGTCTTTTATGGATCCGTTCTCTAGTGTGTTAGTGTGCCCGAGGAGGGTTGTTTCACTGCCAATAAATGATAGCGTGTGGCATATTTATCACAGAGACATGTTCTACTTTGAGCCATCAACCATTTACTCAAAACAAATTGTATTAAGGGTTCTCAAAAGTACTGTATATACTGAAAAAAAGATTGACAGCTTTGGACCATGTCAGAAAAATACACAATATCTGCACTAACATATAAAGTACTGTACATCAACTATATTGAGACCTTGGTGCCCTGTCTCTTACTGAGGTCAGTTGAGGGGCCCGTTTTGTGAGACACAGGGATTATATGGTGGAGACAAACAATTTGATATGGGACATCTGGGATCACTGAGGATCAAATTAATATGTGTACTCGAATACCATTATATGTATACAAGTACACACCATGAAATATAAAGTCCACAATATATTATTCATAGACAGCCAACATGGCCTTAGTGTCCTGCGTGTCGCTTTGAAGGGAAGGGGCATCTTCAGTGACAGGAACCGTCCACGGACGGCATCTTCAGTATCAAGGCCAACACGTCAAAGGCTGGTGAGGAAAAACCTACATTATTCAGAGACAGCAGGACATCAGGATCCGCTGGCTGTTTCGTGTCGTGCCACCCTCATACCTGCTGATATTACATCACTCTCCTGTCCTGGATTCTGTGGCAGATACGACAGAACCTTCCAGACCAAATTATACTGAAAACCATACGTTGGCCTCTGCTATGTGATCACACCAACATTGAGGATGCCACTGAGCCACGAAATTTGCAAGTAGGTGACAATGTGGGACGGTCACTACACTCTCTCTGTCCCAAGTGCACAGTCCGGGGTCGAATCTCCGTCCGCAGAATGAGTTGTGTAAACGCACACCTTCTACACGATCGTGACTGGAGCGATCAATCGTGTGGAACAGTTTGAGCGTGAGTTGGGTTTATGTCCAGCACGCTTAAAT
Source organism: Umbra pygmaea (assembly GCA_016801145.1). Lineage (NCBI taxonomy): Eukaryota > Metazoa > Chordata > Actinopteri > Esociformes > Umbridae > Umbra > Umbra pygmaea. The sequence continues at coordinate 10,309 of JACXGM010000486.1, forward strand.
GACACAAACGTAGCAAAGTATAAAGATTGTACCAAATCAAACAAAATAGTAACAAGTTATACAGGTTACCGTTTATTCTCTGTCAAAATACACGTTTATCTATTGTCTGCAGACAGCCATATCACTGAGTGGCCACTGTCACATTTGACCTACTAAACAACTGATGGTGACCAGCTCTGCCAGGGCAGTCCGTGGCATAGTGACAAGTGCTACTGGAATGAAACATAAAAGGATCTAAGCAGATAGAGAATGGCCATTTGTCACTATACGCTGATACAATTCCTACAGGTCCTTTGTACTAGATACAGAGACTGGGCTCTAAAAGGCCATACTATGTTGCTGGCTCAGTGTCCCGGTGAGTGATGGTGACCACTAGCTCACCATATTGATCATGGACACCATGAAGCTGAGGGTGGCCACACACAAACACACAAAGCAACAACAACAACAACAACCATAGATCATTCTCCTCCCAAAGGAAAAAAAAAACTCATAAAGCTGCTTTACTAACACGGTATTATGGTGAAAGCGAGACCAGGAACTGGAGCTAAGTCGCATTGCTGAACCTTGTGTGGGATGTTTTCAAATTCTAATTTGAAATTAGAAACTTTCTCAACAGTTTCTATCAATGGTAGAACTAGTACTGCCTAAATACACCTCTGGTTACCGGAAAGAGTGCATCTCTTCATGCCTGAGTGCATATTCCGCGTAGATGTTCCAGCACACCACACTGGACTGCATTGTATGACTCATTTTCACCAGCTGGATCATATTCTCTCCTTTGCTTCCCTACTCTGATTAGATAGGTAGACAGCAAGGTCTGCTGCTTCAACTAAACATTTTTCCACAGATTCAGCAGAAAATGTTTTATAGTGCATTTTTGGATCACCAATCCAAACAATGTGCATAGCATTCATATGGCACATGGCACCATTTTGGCTGTGTGGGTTATAGTTCTCTGTTGTTACATGAATTGTACCGACACTCTAGTGTGTTGACTTGAGACACTGAAACAGAGAGTAGAGTTTTACGTTAATTTAAACTTGAAGGATGACATTCCCCATAATCCTTTGCTATTGGTCAAGTAGTGCTCTACCTTTTCTTTGATTGTGTGTGTGTGTACATGTATTCTGATGGCAGGTAGCTGGGTGACCAGCATTGGGCACAGTCAATCAGTTACAGCCTTGTTCTGCTTCCAGGTAGGAGGTCAGCAGATCCATCTCTGTATAGTAATCTATAGATAGACACACCTCTATATAGTATAGACTCATGACACACCTCTTTATAGTATAGACTCCTGACACACCTCTGTATAGTATAGACTCAGACACACCTCTGTATATTATATAGTCCTGACACACCTCTGTATAGTATAGACTCAGACACACCTTTATATAATATAACGTCCTGACACACTTCTATATAAAATGGTAAATCACAACCCTACCCTGCTCTCACCCTTCTCTCATTTCCTTCTGTCATTCCATTCATCCTAAGTCCTTGTCATCTTCCCTTCATCGTCTCCTCTCTGAGTTGTCTGTCCCAGGGTGCAGCTGGTTTGTTTTAAGAGCTCCAGAGTTTTCTTGCAGCCGCCAGACTGCTCTTAAAGCCAATATAAACCACAACCAATAAATGTCCAGCATCCCGAACACACACCCGCCACCACCCCCTCACTCTCACACACTCTCTGTTTTTCTCTCAGAGTTAAAAATAGTTTTAAAAAATTAGATAGATAGAAAAGCCTCTTCATTCATGCCATTTTCTGGTTGTAACAGTATCTTTGTTATTTCCCAGGATGTATATATACTGTTTCAGTCGTGGTCTAGTGCAAAGACGCTCATGTGCTCAACACATTTGATAATGTCTCAATCTGTGGACCACCTCCAGTTGGCCAACAATGAACTATACTGTACCAAGAGGAAGTCCCAGAGTAACACAGAGAAAAGGAGAATAGTCTATTATCAATGTTATTATGTTATCATTCTCAAAACAATGGTAGACACTACCACTTAGACTCCTGCAATTTAAATGACATCATGATAAATAGCAGTACAATTCTATCCCCAAATTCCCACATTATCCTGGTTAAATGAAGTACTTTACGACTACAGTAATATCAGCTACACAATCAGCACTGGCAGGAGGCAATATGTGCCCCAGCTGTGGTGGGTACAGACATGCCACCAGACGGACTGGGTGTATGTTGGAGGTCTGTGTGTGTCATTCCATCAGGATGTGTGTTTCTGTTGTGTGATGGCTGTCCTGAGAACAGAGGCTCCTTCTCTGCCCTTCAGATAACAGTATGGAAACACTGAGCCTAACAGGAAGGACCTGCATGTTAGCCTGCAGCCACTACGATACTCTAGAGAGCCAATAACCTCTCAGATGTATTCTCCAGCAGGACTAGAGTTAAAGTTGCCTTAGGCTGCCATGCCAGATAGTCAATTGCACAAGTCTTTACAGTTCAAACCAGGTGTATATATATTGTTTTGGGGGGGGGTCTGAAAGGTGGCTTACATCAGCCCATTCAGATGTTAAAAAAGGCCATATTTCACCTTTAAGAGTCTGTGTGAATCCCTGAAATAACCCAGAGATCTACAGTATGTAATGACAGAGAAATTTCCATCTTTTATTTGAATGACCTAACACATATTTATCTCAATAGAATGAGGTAAACAATTAAACCCAAAAAAACATTTTGAGCCCACATGGAAAGAAAGGCACCGTGTCACTGAGCTCCCTGTAACATGACGTTACCTCTCTACTCTGTATACAAACCCATGCAACCAGACCCATATTGCTGTCCATTTAAGCAGAGTCTAATTAATAACACACACTGTCGTGTCCCACCTTTCTTCAGCAAAGTACTGTATATTAGCAGAGAGAACTAATCCCACCCCTTCTCCTCTACCTACATTACCCCCTCCTCGTTCTGCCTGGGGGGGGGGGCTACAGATGTGATAAGGGTCAAATAAACAGCCATGATTCTTCCCACTCTGCAATCCTGCTCCGACATCCACTTAGCCCCAGGTTTCCTCCGCCAGCAACCACCTGTTGCTCTTCTTCTCGATTGGCCAAGCCGAGGAAGTCCTCTCATGTGGAACTGAGCCCTCAATCTCCTGTTCTCCCCTCCCCTACACCCCCCTCACTCCCCGTCTGTCTCCTCCTCTCCCCTCCACACTAGCTCAGCGGAATCGTAATGATTTGAAGAAGAAGTTGTACGGCCTCAGAGACGTCATTCTGGAACTTTACTTCACACTCGATCACGCGGAAAAAGGCACTCTGTTTAAATATCGGGTCCAGATGCTGAGGCCATTAGATATGCTGTCCTGTAGTGGGACTTTCTGACGATCCACCTTTCATTTTTGCGTTCTTGCTATGGGGGTTTGCAATAATGTGACATAAGTGACATATTCAAAATGTATTAACATCGAAATCAGAAATCACAAGAAAGGAAGACTATTCATGGGATCCCAAAAATATTTCATCAACATGTTTACACCATTTTTACTGACTTCCCTCAGAGCTACTCAGTACCTAACATTAGACTTCCAATTACTTAAAATGCCCTTTTGATCAAAATTATTTAAGAGGGTTGGCAATTACCCAAGTGAAATTAGTAGCATTTAAATGCATCCATTTCCTTGATTAAAGTTACATGATGAGAGTGAGGTAAGCTAAGACCAATTCTTGTACAGAGATGACAGCAATAGGTACAGATATTCGGTGTCAGGTGAGGTGTGGTCCGGTGAGGCACAGTGGACATTACAAAAAGCCACAGGTAAATAAATGAAGAGCGATGGATGGCCGGACAGTCGAGCTCAACTGGGTATCATGTAAAGCTCGACGCTCTACCTCCAGCCTAAGATACTCACATAGCCTCCTGTAGTCAGTCAGCACAGATGCCATGCACAGTCTCTGGTTACCATGTGGACAAGGAACGAGAGAAGAAATCCGGCCCGCTCAGCCCCAGCTCCATTTCTTCAGGCTGTAACAAAGATCGAGGAGAGAAGTGACTAGTAGTTCTCAGTAAATTAATCCCATCCAGATTTATGGAGCTCAAACTCTTAAACACCACATAATGCCAGCACTAAACCTCTCCCCAAATTGCCACTGTTCCTAATAATCTGTGAACTTCATGTATCTGCTGGTGTTTCTCTTTCTCACACTCACCCACGGCCCACCTCTGCCCAAACACGGCCCACCTCGTCTGACGGGAGATAAGTCTCTTTGCCCCGTAGGTATTCTAGGTTACGGAAGTCTGTCCATGTTAGAAAGAGTGTTTCGCCCCCTCCAACCAGGGCCTCCATCTCTTCAGGGCCTCCACCACAGCCAAGAGCTCCCGATCTCCCATGTTATAATACCTCTAAGCAGGAGTAAGCTTCTGAGAAAAGAATGCAAAGGGAAACAGCTTGGTGGGATTCCCTTGGCGTTGTGACGGCGCCAATGCCCACCTCTGATGCGTACACCTCCACTATGAAAGGGAGTTCCGCGTCAGGATGTTTTAGTATAGCAGCTGTGTTTAAACAAGTCTTTCAGGGCCTGGAAAGCCTCCTCTGCCTTGCCGTTCAAGGGACCAAAATGTCTATTGAAGTTGGCAAAACCTAGGAACCGTTGAAGGTCTCTCACCATAGCAGGAAGAGGCCAAGAACTCACAGCATCCACCTTGTCTATCTCTATCTCAAAGCCCATGTTGGTGATTTAATATCCCAGGAAAGAGAAAGAGTGTTGATGAAACAAACGCATCTCTGCCTTAGCATATAACCAGTAGCTCAACAACCTGTTCAGCACCTCCCTGACATGCTGGATGTGTTGTTGGTACGTGGGTGAGTAGATCAAGATGTCAACTATGACACTCCAGCCAAGCAGGTCCCTGAACACCTCGTTAACAAAAGTTTGAAAAACAGAAGGAGCATAGGTCAGTACGTATGTCATCACTAAATACTCATAATGGCCTGACATAGTACTAAATGTCATCTTCCATTCAACCCCTGCCCTAATGCACACCAGATTGTAAGCACTGCGCAGATCGAGCTTTGTGAAAAACTTGGCTCCCTGCATAGGCTCTACTGCTGAATGTACAGTATAATGGGCAAGTGGTATCTGTCCTTTACCGTAATCCTGTTCAAAGTGCGGTAGTCAATGCAGGGCCGGAGACCTCTGTCCTTTTTCTTAACGAAACAGAAGCTAGATGAAACAGGATAAGTCAAGTCGAATGTGGCCTTGAGCAAGGGATTCCCGGATGTCGGTCTCCAAAGACTTCGGTCTCCATGCAGGACAGAGGGTATATGTGACTCCTTGGCAACGTAGCGACCGGCAGCAGCTCGATAGCACAGTCTCCAGGTCTATGTAGAGGTAGACTGGTGGCGCGGGTTTGGGAGGACTCACTCTGATTCTGGTACTCGGGGGGTATAACAGAGGACACATTAACACATGAGTCAGGGCTTTTCAATGGAGGTTGTGCTAACTGACACTGACCAACACCTCCCTGTACACTCAGATGACCATTCTATGATCCTTCTCTCTCTCCCCAAGAGATCACGGGGTTGTGCGTAACCAGCCATGGCATGAACAACACAACCAGGTGCACAGGAGAAGAGATAACCAGAAAACTGAGCAGCATAAAATGATGTGTACCCATGGCTTTGTTTTTTGGGAAATCTTACCACTTCCTATAGGACGGCTATCCACCGCCGCTCTTGTCTATGAAGTTCCCCGCAGCCCCTGAGTCAAGTAGAGCTGAAATAGGACTGGTAGCAGTGTAATCTACCAAAACAGTGTCTTATGTCATGACATTATGGGAAATATGAAGACCAGAAATGCACATTCCTACTTTATGGCCTGCAAGTAGAGGTTTCCTCGACCGACGCAGAGTCTCCCAGAGGTTAGGACACTGAGCCAAGAGATGGACCTCCTCTCCGCAATACAGGCAAAGGTCTAGCTTGAGACGTTGGCTTCTCTCAGCGGGGTTAAGATGTGTGTTGTCCACACCGGAGGATCAAACAGAAGCGAAGATATGTGTCCAACAGGCGTTCACCTGGCTCTCAATAGCCTATCCAATTTGATGGCCATGGCGATAAGTTGGTCAAGCGTCGCCTCCTCGTCCCTACACGCCAGAGCAGAGCAGCCTCGTTCCATCCACAGGCTGTCGCCAGGGTCCTGACTTCAAGGGCGTACTTTGCCGTAGTTCTAGCCCCCGACGTATCTGGAGAAGGCGTTCACCGCACTCTCTGCCCACTAATAGATTATTAAAGACCGCCCTGAAGAGTTTGGTGAATTTGTGATTGTCCTCAGTCTCCAACCCTGCCCACTCCAAGAGAGCGGTAGCCCACCCTGTCCTGGAAACCGAAGAGGCTACGGACTTCCTCTTATGGGTACGTGTTTCTGCCGTGTTCGTGGTTCCAAGGTACCATAGAGAATGGATGTGTTACATGGCTCATAAAGGCTAAGCAGTCCCTAGTATTCTGCAGAGGTTGAGCGCGGGACATGACATGGAGTGGGGGCAGATGTTACACTGTGGCCTTAACCTGGCTACACAGCTCCTAGGTACAGATGCTGTGTTTTAATATCCACAGCAAGAAAATAATCCCATTGCAAGAAAAATGTGAGATTTTTATCTGAGTTACATTTGAAATAATTTTTCAAGGGTTGATCATTTTTTACTTCAGGGCAAACTAATTCAACTTTAAATTACAGACTTTAGAGGTCTTTTTTAACCTTGAATACACTACAAACTACAAGTGCAGATTTTTCACAACAACAGGGTGGTCAAATTAAGAACCCACATCTGTACCTTGCTCTACAGCAGGGGTCATCATCTGGTCCTGGAGGGCCGAAACACTTCAGATTTTTTTTTATTTTACCTAGTAGTTAACTGCAAACACTTGCTTTCCCAAGTATAAACCAGTCTCTTATTAGAAAGAGAGAACAAAAATCGGAAGTGTTTCGGCCCTCCAGGATCGGAGTTTATTAACCCTGCTCTAAAGGGAACTTGGTCTGGGTTCTAAATCTAAAGGCCCATTTATACAGATAATTATTCACAGCTTACAGTATGTGATAGTCTAGAGTGATAGTCTTTTCATTCTGATCAGATCTAACGTATCTTCCTCAAACAAATTATTTTAAAAAATCCCATCCATTTATTCTTTCTCATTCCTCTCTGTTCGGACCCCTGATATGAATAATGGGGCAAGGGGTTAACTGCAGGTCACAGACAGCTCCCTATCTTCAGGGTTATTTATTCAGCGGAATGAGAAATTGATCACATTATTGTGTTAAGAGGGAGCTGATCCGTTATAATCAGCCAGATATTGGCAGTTTTAGGCCCACAGGCCTCGCTATAGCATTAGCTATGCCCAGGCTACCATAGGTCACCACTGCTCAAGCCATTTACAACTTCACATCACCTCTGTGACCTTTTGATGGTCACTTACCCAAATGGAGGAGTGGATGGAAGATGAGGAATAAGCAATAAAGAGGAATGCAGACTACAGGACATGTGGTGTTCTGTGCTGATGGGCTAATACCGTATCTACTCATGCAGAAAATACAAATGAATGGTAAATAAAAGAATAAAAAATAATAAATAAATACCAACACTCTAACATGTAAATGGCAAATATAAAGTGGGTACATTAAATCTGGTTTTGACATTGTCTTCTCATTCTAAAACAAATTGTCAGACCTTTATTGACAATTTAAATTATAAGATTAGTACTGACATTCTATTGACCGCAAGCAACAATATTTCAGCTGGAATCCATTTCAGAGCCATAATGCAGTTTAACTGTATTGTAGGCTGGCCAACCCAAATAGCTGATCAATAAAATATTACAGGGAAGATTTAATCTTCCAATTCATTCATCGTTCACAACTAATTCAGAAGAAACTACACGTTTGCGCACTTTACAAAATTGGTAAGCGAATAACTGCTTCGTTAAGTTTATGTTGATGCTAGGTTTGCTTGTTAAAGTAACACCATGGCATACTGTATTTCCAAATGAGTGACAGATTGCAAAGAAGACCAAGTACACTAACTAACCTCCCCCTCCCAAGTTAAATTAGCCATTACAGCACACCATTAATCAGGGCAGCTCTGTTTGCACAGGGAATGGCAGATATTTGTTTATACCTGTTGATCTAGCCCATAACGCCTTAATGGAAACATGTGCTTGGATCTCAATTTAGTCTTCAATATAGAGGTATGATTTTTCTGTTCTCTATAGAACTAACTTTGTTTACATTTTTAGTTTTTAGGTAATGTAAGACCTGTTCCAGTGTGGCCCTACTGTATCTTGCTCTATATTCTCTCTTCCCCCAGCCTCTACTAGATCTGTCTGTTTACAGTGAAAAACATCTGCATTTAAATTATTCCACTTCCTCAGGCTTGAATAAAATCGGCCTCCTCAAAACAACAACAGGAAGAGAGCCATTTTTACAATAGCTGTACTTAAATATCTGGAAGAATTCAGTGACGCCTGCTGCTTGTGCGCAGATACACTATGAAAGTACTTCAAGATTGCATGACAACACAAAACAACACCCTATTTATCCATTACCAGACACCAACCAAAAATATATATATTTGCTTTCAAACCGGAATCATAAAATCCTTTAATAGAGGGACATAACATTTCATACTTACAACTTTGCATTTCACATAATAATGCATATAATATTTTCAAGTTTTATTTTATCTTTATATCTACCGTTGTTTTCGCCAAGGGCTACACAAAGAGATCATGTTTAGACTGTAAGCCACTTTAGATAAATTTCTGCTAAATGACATATTATTACAGATTTATTTTTATCTTTTCCTAGGTGGTAACATACCGTAAAAAATCTGTTGACATAGTAGTACACAACTGAATTATGTAATGTAGTAAAATTGGAGCTCTGTCACACATTATTACCTCTTTCACAATTACCGGCTGCAATTATATGAAATCTTCACAGTGCACTTTTATTTACATCATTACTTAATTTTACTGTCTAAAGTGTGTTATTAGACACTAAGTCAATGTTCCAAAAATCATAAAGCAGTGTTCTTTCCTCGTCTTCGTCTGATTTTACTTGTTGTTTGCTCTAACAAAGACTGGACTGCAGGCAGAACTCTTTTTATCTTCCCTGCAGGCACACATGGCAGGCAACAATAACCGGTAAATCATTAGCCAATAGCTGCCACTACCGAGCCCTGGGCACTTAAATGTATAGCTATCTCACAGGATCTCCTCCATACTATACACGGTGGGCCTGGGAACGAATCCTCACAACCTGAATATAATTTATCAGGGAAAGGTACAAGTTAGCAGATTAAGTCTTTAGTGGTTGAGTAGCCAACAATAACAGTTGATGTGCAGACCCTAATTTCATTCACAAACATTAACTCAATTAACATCCTTTGTGCTACTACGGAAAGACTCAAAAGTTATTTATTGGGCATTCTTCAACATGGTTGAACATATGGTTCTATTTGAGTTAGTCTGTTTTTGTGTCAAGATATAGCGATTACAGTTCACATTTTCATAGTGTTTGTCACTTCGTCACAAGCTTTAAACACATTATTAGCTTGAGGCACCTAACCACCTAACCACCATCTCAGTGATTGAAGCAAAAGAACCACCGTATTGCAGGCATCCACGTAAATGACCTTCTCACTCCTTCAGCAAGCTGGCCTAAACTTGTTTAAAAATGTATTTGTGGCCATCACTGTAAAACGTTTATAAAGCCAATATACACAATGTTCCACTAATCTGAAAGCCTTACAGTTAGGACAATGAGGAATTTCCATCTAAATGCTATGATGATACAGTATGACCCTTTCATCTCCATCATGGAAGCATGTTGAAGTTGTGTGTATACAGTCCTCCTGTGGTTACTCCAATGCTGTAAACTGTATAACTAAAGCTTAGGACTCATTCACATGCTGCTTACCCTGTCAATAAATCACTAAATGTCCACTGGGACAGGTGGTGACAGGAGAGCAAAACACTGGGATTGGCTTAAGTACTGATATGACACACAAAAAAACATGCTAATATATAGAGCATAAGAAAAAAAATGATAATAATGAAACATATATAAATATATATATATATATATACACAAAAAATGTACAGTATTTGGGGGCGCAGATGGCTCAGTGGTTAGGGAGTCAGACTTGTCGTTGGAAGTTTGTTGGTTTGATTCCCAACTGTGACAAAAAACGTTGTGTCCTTGGGCAAGGCACTTTACCCCAATTTGCTCCAGGGGAATGTCCCTGTGCTTACTTTAAGTCACCCTGGATAAGAGCGTCAGTAAAATGTGAAATGTAAAAATGTATTACTAATTATTTATCTAATTTAATTAACTAACAAGCACATTAGTGAAAAATAAAATAGTATGATTTACTTATTTTTCTATATGTTTTGTAAACACTTTCTAAAAGAAAAAAGTTATAAAATACTACAACAGAGAAGATATGGGTTTCCTTTAGCTCTAGAAGTTTCTGAATCTCTATGTTACATTCCCAGGAGGCTACTGGGCATCCCTGTGTTACATTCCCCAGAGGTACAAATGAGTGTGAGCTGGAGCCCTCTTCTAAAGACCATACACAGGGGCATGTGGCAGACGTCAGCCCACGCCATGATGAATGTATCTGGTAGACATGAATGAATGTATCTGGTAGACATGAACACGTGGGGACACTGACACCTCATGCGAGTGATTATTAGAGTTAGATGAATCATCTACCTTGTTCTGACTTGTATTGCATTTGTGTACATTCTTTTTGAATCATTGTTCTGTGTCAAAGTAAGGAATATAGTGTAAGGTTGATAAATGTGTGTGAATGATCCTAAAAGTAAGTATCATACTTGGTGTGTGTCTTTGAACCCATCCATTCTGCTTTACTTTTCAACACTTAAGAGGGGTGCCTGCTGTGTCAAAAGCTAGTAGGGTCATGACTCTGTCTTTCTAAGCTCCAGGCTTGCAGCAGGTCAATTTGTTTCTCCAAGGCTTTCCACTACCACCTACACTGTCACGTCTGGATCGATGAGGCTTGACCCAATCCGTCACACACTCATTCAAGTGTACAGTATGAATGCACTGCCATTCATTTAGGAACAGGCGACAGCTCTGGGAACACGCCGGGATTGGCTGCTTAGATTTAGGCTAATGCACAGTCAGTCAGGCCTCAAGCCATTTACATGGGTTCACACATTATTAAAGGTGTTTTCACATGCTGAGGTCACTTCTTTCAACCACCAGCGATCAGTCTGGCAGCCCCAAGGCTACAACTAAGTAAAAAGACATTCACACCTTTTTCATGACAGGCCAGTTAAGCTAAGTCAGTGTGGATGTGAAGTGTGGAATAAACGTCTTATCAGGTTTCAAACGTGTTGTGTATCTGTGTTTGAGGCTATACAGTGTGACGTGAACTGTGCCGTCACAAATTAAACTATGTGCTCTGACATTACCCATGCTCTGTGATAACAGAACAGCTGTTTCATCTGCTATTATACTTCTTCCTTTAATATCTGATAAAATCCACTATATTTTCATTGTAGGCCCAGAGAGTTGTCATTTGAGCTATAATTAAAACTTTGTTCAATTAATCTAAAAATATACACTGTATATATTTTAAGTTTGGATCTTACATTTTTACGAACAACACGGAGGTAATCCCACCTGTAACTGTGTGAAAAATCTGAGGGATTCAATTATAGTATGTTCTATGAAAAGAAAACATGACTATGTTTGATACAACAATTGCCATTTGAACCATTTATATTTTTTATAGTCTGATTTTGTCAGTTGTTTTAAGGTCATCTGTAAGGTCTGTAGAAATATTTGTGGTAAAAGTAAATAACTCTATTCCAGCTTTCAAGAAGCTTACTATATCTATCTCGTAAAAATAAAATATCTTAAACATTAATATTTTGTTAAATAATTTTTTTAGTAGAGTTTGAGCTGTAACAATGGAACTACTTTCTATGACAAAGCTAACAATTGCTGCAAAATTATATTTCTTGATTTTTAAATATTATTTACAATTTATATTGGCTAAAGATTCCCTAAAAATTTCTGTGCTATGCATGGATTATTTAAGAGACTGACCTGATCTCTCAGAAATCTGTGAAATGATCACGGACTCTTAACTTCAAAATCTGTGGCAGTTCCACGGAATGGCAGAAAATTCTGTGAAATGAACACAGACCAAACTTCATGGCAGTTTCACGGAAAGGTCTGCAATGGGCACACAGTGAGACCTTGCTGTTAATTCGATCTAAGCCTTACCCAAACCCTTACCCTAACCTTAACCACTCAGAAACCTTGCTGTTAACTCCATGTAACATGTATTATGTTGTAATGTATTGATTGGAAACATGGTGACAGTGAGGAAAAAAAAGACAAAAAAGCACATTTGCAACACGTCTGCATCGCGCTGGAATAGACAACAAAATACATGCAAAATGTTCGCCTGGAGTTAAAAAAAGGTCAAATTTCTTGTTCCAGGTATGTGCGACTAGCCCGCGCATGTGAGTCGCATGTTTATACGCCCACCCACTGTCCCCATCCTACCAACCTGCCAAATATACACTATTTACACTCTGCTACGTCATAATGCGATTCCCAGAAACTGCCACGGATTTCGAAGTTAAGGGTCCGTGTTTATTTCACGGAATATTCTGCCATTCCGTGAAACTGCCACGGATTTTGAAGTTAAAGTAATGTTCAGAGTAATATAACCCTAGGGTCCTTTGCACTTTGACCTCAAGCCAAACAAATCCCCATAAGCTGCTAGGCAATACATGTTGTGCTTGCACGATCTCGCGAGATTGTGGTAGCAGCGGAGAGTAGCAGCCATCAGGTAAGTGCTATTTAAATATACTTCTGGTGTACTTACAAACTTTTTAATGCCTTGTTTTATAAGTAAAAAACCTATTTGTACTACTGTAGAAGTTTGGTACCATTCTGGGCATTACTATTGGGGATATTTACGAGATACACCCTTGGTTCCATTAGCACCTACATTAAGCCATTCGGCTGATAACGCTAACTCAACCAATGTAATAACAAGGGAAAAAAGCTTATGGGGGTTGTTTGGCTTGAGGTCAAGGTGCAAAGGACCCTAGGGTTATATCACTCCGAACCATCACTTTAAGGGTCCGTGGTCATTTCCCAGAATTCTGCGAGATCACATTGCAGCGGCGTGTGCTCATTGACATTTATTGCAATTCCTGTTCAAATGGCAAACTACACACCGGATAGTAAATTAAATCATTGTCCCATCTGTACCACTATTTCTGTTTTTGAAAAAATAAATTAAAGGTGCAATATGTAATATATGTATTGTAATAAATCCAAAAATGACACCAATGCCTCAACAGATATTAAGGAAACATGTTAAGCTGAAATACCATCTTTTCTGACAACAATGCTAATGTCAGTATTTTATCTTTTGAAATCCACATTCCGTGACGGAATTTTTTTGTTTATGTTTTGGCCTGTGTGTTGTTATGAACTGCCCATAACAGCATGACCAAGTTGACAGGCATACCTGTAAAAATGCAAACCCAGTGTGCTACAGCCATGGAAGCAGCAAATAAACGAAGAAGATCAACAGAGATAGATTCTACCCAAAATAATTCAGAATGTTTCTAAACGACTGCATGCCCAGAGACGTAGTAAAACACGGTTTACTTGGCATGGTTGTGCTGATCTTGTTGTCACGTTAGTTTCGAGTAGCAAAAGTTAAGTGATAATGTGCAAATACTAGGCCTAATGGAGGGAGATGACTCAGGTATTTTGAATTTGGAATGCAGTACCCATTTTAACTGCTGGCTGTCCGTTTTACATATTAGACCTTTAAAACATGTACTACAGCTTATGGAAGCTGGTCACTGTAAGAGAAAGTAGTTCTGTTTTCACCTTGCAAATTTCTACAGAGTGCACCTTTAATTCATACCCAAATAAAGTTGTAAGCTTTTCCTACAATATTTGTGGCACCCCCAAGTTTCTTCAACACAGATACCATGAAAACACTGCAAATAGTCAAAAATATGAGCATGCCAATCAACAGTCTACTCATTTTCATAAATGTATATATTTTATAACAAAAAAGTAAGCATAATTCGTCAACTTTACTATTCCATATTTGGTGAAGGATCTCCTCAGGCACACCACAGCCCCTTTGTCACAACAGGTTTATCCCTGATGAACAATCACAATAGGAAAGGCTTAGGCACTAAAGTAAACAGAGGGCTATAATCAACTCAGTGATTATTTGACTGACACATTTGTCTCTCTGTAATGAAAATAAGCCATTGAGGCCACTATTCCGTCATATCCCATCGCAACCACCCACATCCTGTCTCTTTATCCTTCATAATATTGGCAGACAGATAGGAGCTCTGTCAGGGGATATGGCTGAAGAGAATAACAGTCAATGAGCCAGGCGGGCTGAGGTAAATCTATAAATCTTTCACTTGGCATTCAGTGCTGTGTGTGATAGACCGATCTCTCCTGCTGTAGTATACTCCATTTCTGACTGAACAGACATAATTTAGTTCCTACTGTATGTGTGTGAGTGTGTGAAAGAGAACACTCAACCAATACCAGTAGACAAATAGCTTGTGGATAGGGCTGGCGCAAGTTAAAATATTAACTATTTTTTCAGAAATATATTAAATATTGTACAGCCATGGTAAACTCCACCATTAATACAGTCCCGCTCATAGAACATGTTAAATAGACTAATTCATAATTGATATATAATTGTTTAGAATGGCTTTGGATTTTGCCACTAATTATTATACAGTATTGCAAAACAACAATGTTGAGAAGACATTTTATTGTTTTGCAGTTCTTTGGACACTAACAATGAACAAAGCTCTTGTTTAGATTTCTAGAGGTTGGTAATCCAATGTGTATTTTAGCATACTCTATAGATAAGCTATTTAAGTGTATCTTTAGTATAGTCTATAGATAGGGCAGGGAACCAAACTAGGCCTGCTAAAGGACCCTGATGAATGACAGTGTAGATCTGCCTCATGGTTCATTTCAGGCCCCTAAGGTTGTTTGATCCTGGCCTGGTGGTGGTGACTCACCCCTGTCCTCTGAGTGTTTGAGCCATTGGTCACACAATCTGTGAGAAAACCACATCAGGAGTGTGTTTATGTGTGTGCATATGTGTGTTACAAAAAGAGACACCGGCAGAGTAGACATACATTGTGAGAATTTTGCACTACAGGAAGCCTGGTTTTAATGTCAAACTGGCAATCTGATGACTTCACAAACCCACTATATCCGTCTCAGACAGACATTGACCCCCCTCCACTCTAAACCCCAAAAGCTGTGGTATCAAACTACTGGCTAACCCTGGATAGTTCAGCATACGCTACACATGTTGATGTGATGGAGCATTTCACTGGTTGTTTGCATGCCGTTGCTCTCAAAGAGTCCTATGGCAAAGTAACGTATCTCCACTCCCGTGACAAGGATGACAGAGAAACAAAAGGTTGCGTCTCATAGAGACGTGCTCATTTCCGATTGATACTCCCTACCTAGACTGATTTGTCACAGTATAAGTATTGCAATATGCTGGGCATTAGTAGTGGGCCCATTTTTAAGACAAACCCTTCACCTGTGTGCCCCCTATGCGCTATTCTCTTTAACTGGTCTGCGGCCCCTGACTCCATTGTGGCAGTCTTTAACTCAGCCTGTTCAGGCCCCTGGTTCCAGAGGTGGCCCATTACAGTTCAGTTCATCCTATTTACAGATAATTGTTACACTTTCAGCTATGCAGTGCTGAGGTGGGACAGTGTGTGTTTTGTGTGTGTTGAGAGGGTATGTCTGATGACACCAGTGTTGATTTTTATGTTGTGTGTGATATAACTGCGGATGCAGTCTCCACAAGCAAGTTACACACTTATTGGCCCTTCTACAAGAGCCCACAACTCCATATTATACACCACAACGAACCCAGGAGAGGAAAATACCCTGTCATCATGAATTTACATATTTTCAATAATCAACCTATAGGTTTAAATGCAATTGACTGTTTAGCAAGTATTTAATATATGTTCACTTAAAATACAGGATATTTGACACTGAAAAAAAGTGACTAGAAAAGGCTTTATACCGTTTTTAGCTAAGGATGAGATTATATTGGATTAAAAAGGTTTTGCAATGCAAATGAATGCACATAGAATCAATAGGGCCTGTTCAACTCAATATCCAAACTAATTAAGAGGTAATACAATCAAACTAGAATAAAATAGATTGTCCAAGCTTCCTAAGAAAAAAAACTCAATCAAACCTTTTTATGTGAAAGATAAAATCTAAAGTGATCTTTCTTTGTACGAATAATGACCTGGGCTTTGTGAGTATATAATAAAGGAAACTTGTCTTAAGAGGTTACATGCAATGTGCATATTCTAATCAATATGAATTACATAGGGTTTTATCTGTTATCTGCACTAGACGGCTAAACTAATTAATGTTTTATTGAGTGTTTTAACTCAATTATTTTCCAAAGTCACACAAAGGTACAACGACATTTTTTTTATGCAAAGCGGAATCCAGCAGAAACAGGTTCTGTTCTCAAATGCAGTCTAAAAGGATAGTTTAGTGACTTAGCAAACATATATGGAAAATATATTTTACTCAATGAAGATGTATATTTTCTGCTTTCTAAAAATGATTACTGCTTAAATATTTCAATAGACATTTAAGCAAGTCAAAATCAATTCTCAAACTCATGTCATATCTCTATAAACATATGTGTATGTGTATCTATTTGAAGGGCATAAGCAGTTTTTATATTATTATAATTTTAATAATATTACATTATGCTGATTAGATAAGTATCTTGACAAATGTTGGGCTGTATGCTGTCCTTCACCACTGGTTCATTCCAGGTGATTGCTTGTTTTCTAATGGTAATGTCTGGTTGCCATTAAGGCTGTGTTGTGAGGCTATAGGCTGGTATAGGAGGCTAGGGTTTCTCCCCTGTCAGCTGGCCAGCCTGGCTACTCACTTGGGCTGTGGGATGGATCTAATGGGCTCTGACAAGAGGGAACTGATCTTATTCACAGGGGACTTGATATGTGGCATGAATGTGGTGACCCTCAATGGACATATTAATGACCGTTATCATTCACAGACTTTCTGCTGCCATTCATAAAGAAGCATTTTTCAGTGATCCAGAGCCGGCACACAGTCACACTGCTGTCGCCCCGCCGCATAAAAGACATGACTTATGGATGAGCTGGCCGTATATTGTTTTCAATGCCTTTTAGATAACCCAGTGCAAAACAGGCTTAGCCTCTGTTCTTAGGTAGGTGGGTGGCAGGTGGGTGGATTGGTTGAACGCTTTGAGCAGCAACATGGTGCAGTAAATAATAACTTTGTGGGTGTTGTTTACAGTTCAATTACAACTGCCCACTGGCCCCACCAACCACTGCTAGGGTGACTCAGTCAATATTTAGCATCAGCCAACGGCTATTTATGATCGAGATGTTTTTTCATGCATTCCAAATTATGTTTGGACCCGCTGCTCTTGCCTTGACAAGGGACTTTGCAATGGGCTAAGGCACTGCCTTGAAGTGCAGCTACGACAATGTGACCAAGGTTCTAACCTTGATATTGGCACACTGTGAATTGCACCATCCTGTGCGTGTGCAATGGATGCTGGAGATGGATAACTAACTCTAGTGACTGCTTGGACTAGGTCAGGTGCCAGCACGCGCCATTGTGGGGCAGGCCTTTCCAGCGTGGGCATTCCCACTGACCTGGTTGTGTGAGCAGTGTGATGAGGGGCAGAATGGCCTGGCTACATTTGTATCAGAGGACTCATCGTCTGGATGTTGACTTTCCCATGCCTGCTTGAATATATGGCAGACCATAATCATAACCTGAACACTAAGGGGAGACAAGTAAATCATTGAATGTAAATTAATTGAATTGTTTCTCTTCAAAAACATAAATACAGAAGTAATTTAAAAACCACAAACTTTTCTCAATAATAGGATTATAAAGGATTATTTAAAATGTTGAATCTTTAAAAATGAATTAATAAGTAAATAAATGAACGTGCATGAATGTGAATCTTTGACTACATTTTAATTGAAAGAAAATGTATTTTCTTTTTTAAATAAAACAACAAAACCTTTTAAATGTAACAATATTCTATTTTAAATGTTCTAAACAGGAGTTGATTGCAATGACAACATGGTTGCAATAATATATTTGGATGTCCAAAAACAAATGTTTCTTTAAAAAGAGAGTACACCATGGGAACCAAATAGAAACTACCATAATTAAACATCTAGGCTAAGGGCCGGATGTTCATCAGTGTGTGGTTTACAAAAAATATATATATCCACACTATAACAGGGAAAAACATTCAGATAAATGTTTGAGACATATTGAAAATAAATGACCATGTCGTTTAGTACCATGAAAACAAAAGGGCCCAGTGGGCTACGCATTACAAAGGGTGTGCTTTACAAACATATGGTGAGGCAGCTGTAACCTGACTATTTTCTCTGTGTACCTGGCTTAGATATCTGTCAGAAGACTTTTGGTCTGCCTAAAAAGACCAACAAACACAATACGATGTTCAAAGCTATTGGACTTCCTTTTGATAAATTAATCAACAATTTGGACAGATACATTTCTCACCCGTCTAAAGAAAATCACATAACTGTGAGGCTGGAGTATTTCCTTGGTTTGGTAAAGGAAGCAACATATATGATGAAAATAAATACATGAATTAAGTTGATTGTTTCAAACTGTTACTGAACCAAGAATTAAAATGACTATACATGTACGTTTACAAGATGTGATTTCCAAGAATAGATGTCTTGACAAAACACTGAAGATTAGCTAACAAGATAACATAACACCTTTTTCTAATAAAAACGGGCAAAACAAATTCCAATGCACTGCCATATAATTTGTTAAGCAGAGGTGCTGATAATAATATGAAAGCCTGTACATTTCCATTGGTGCTGCCTGTGTGGGACTCGAAGGTGTTGTTTTGGCAGCTGTACAGGAGAATCCCTCCCTTTCTCCACACATAGATGTGTCAGTAGCGTCTGTACATTTCCAAATTTGTCAGAATCCCTGTGCATGTGTCAATATCAAATCAGATCCGCTTCCGCTCTATATCGTAGCTTGTCTCCTTTTCATACACCAATCTGTTCATTATAAGTTCAATTAATTAAAAATGTGTGCTTGTTTTCAAAGGTCCCATAAATGATTGTATGTAATTATTATGTTACTCTTGAGCATAGAGTGGTGTTTGGTCGCTTTCAAACCCTTTCTAAGGTATGCTTTTACAGATAGAATATTGTTGACATACTGTTGAAAAATATAGAAAAAAACAGCTTTGCATGAAAATTATGTTAGAAAACAATGTCTCAAGCAGCTCAGCAGAATTATCTGTTTAAATTATTCAAGATCTGTTAACTGAAAATTAGCATATTGAGCTTCTTTCTCACTAGAGTGCTTTCCAACATTATGTACTAGCCATGTTAAACAAAGTTAGTTGCAACTGGGCCTGCCCAGTATTTCTCATCAATTACACCAAAATAATAGGAAAAAACTGATTTTTTTAGGATCTTTCATGAGAACTTGAGTCTTTTCATTCTGGGAGCTACATATAATGACCGTTGCTATATATTTCAAAATATCAATGCTGTATGGTAATGTGCTATTTTGAGAAATGGTTTAAGCAACAGATTATCACGGTGTTACGTGGGTAACCGTACGTAATGGACATTTTGGCACATTATGTAGACAGACTTACGATATGGCCAGTCAAATGAGCTTTCGTACGTGTTGTATCGCTGTTCTACCGGACAATTTCCAAGAATATACCAATCGATTACAATTTAAAGTTGTAAATTTGGGGAGGCATAACATGTTAGGTTATTGAGGTTAAGATTAGGGTAATGTGAAGTTAAGGTTAAGATAAGGTTAAGGTACACTGACTGTTTACATTTCTTAACAGTACAAAGCTTTACGTTTCCATGACTCCGGAAACGTACACGTGTACATGTTTTTTGTTTTGTATGATTTTTTTACATAGCGCCTTGTGTACAGCCCGTGTTTGAGATGTGGAACACATACAAATTACTTTGGTTGACATGCTAGATCTTAATCTACGTTAATCTGCTAAACAACACAAAAAAAGGTCAAATGTATCATTGCCAAAGTAATCAGCTCTACACAACAGCAGGTGAGGCAGGAAGGGCTAGTTAGGCAGTGAAGAATTTTAAAACCTAGCTTCCAACTCAGAAAGCTGCAAATATCCATCCCATTCACATAATGTCTTCTAAAAAAGAATGGCCACTTTGCTTTCACAGTCTAGAGATCAAACCTGCAGGCATGTTTCCAGATGAACAAATGTCTTTCTAGCTGGGGAACACAGATATAACACTGACAGGAAGCAGAGGCAGTCAGTTGGAGAGACAATTAAGGGCAGGGCTGTAGAGGACGGTTAAGAAACACCAGTGTGTCCCTCTAGGGTACTTGATTATCTCCTATCCAAAAAACACGGTAAACTTCAGTCAGCCATTCGTTAGTGGCAGACAAACTGTGGTGGTAAATTGATGGTAGCTCTGACCAAAGGCACCAGACTGGCACAACCACCAACTAGAGGGCTTGTTTTGTTTTTCCCCAACTGACTGTATAACCACATTCTTCAGACCTTTAATAGTCCTTCTTTTGGACATGTTTGACATTGGGTTCAGGTTTACAGCGTTACAGCATATCGGCGAGTGAATGCAGATTGCGGGGCCTCTCATGAAAACAGGCCGTGAACGGAGCCAGGGCAATGAAGCCTTTCTCCTCCAGTGAGAATTCAAGTTGACCCATCCGAAGGACATAATTTTTCTTTTTTTGGAAAAAGTAATTACAGGGTTTTGGAATCCAGATAAAGGTTGAAGAAACAAGTTAATTAGCTTCCAGTAAAAAGAACACCATGCATCGCCTCTGTTCGAGTTTCCACACAAAATCATTTAGCAAATTAGCCATGGACCATGGAGTCTGTGCTATGGCAGATTACATATCCTTTATTAAAAATGTATTAATAAGAATAAGAAAACTTGAGAGATGTAATTCCCTACTTGTAAATCTCCCTTGAAATTGAAGCACGAAGTGTCCACATGCGACAACTGCTCGACTGTGGTGTTATGTAAGTAGAGACGGGTTAACAGTAAACTGTCCTGAACTTCACTCACTGTATTTAAAAGGTTCCTTTCAACATATCTGCTGTCGATTGTGTGCTCCTTTCTTCGTCTGACTTGCTTGAAAGGTCATGTCATTCAGCCAGGCACCACACAAATATAACAGTCCCAATGGTTTCCCTCAGAGCAGAATTCATGCTCGACTTGCCTCGAATAAAACCCCAGCTAGCTAGCTAGCAGACACAGAAGAGTCCTATACAGTTCCACTTACAACAGAACATTTCCATTTAATGACACCAAACATATTAACCCTGGTCAGCACCCAATTACTCAAAATAAGTGAATTATCTGCTCCGCCATGTCATTTGAAAACGTCGCCATGCAATGTGAGCTAGGCTGAAGCAGAGGGAGTGTCCCTTTTTCAATTCCATTAATCCAGCTCTCATTAAATCCCAGACCTTGTGGGTTATTTCAAATCCATTAGCTTTGAATACAGGTGATTCCCTCATTCCCGTTTGCCTATTCACAAAGGGGACCACCGAGATTCCCTATCTGTCAGGGGCTGTTGTCGGGGGTGTAGAATGACATGAACAAAACTGATTTGATGAGGTTTTTCCTCCCAGGCCAGCACTCAACCAAACAAACTGGCCGGCTAGCAAACAGAACTCCATTCATATTTAATTACAGGCTCCTAACATCTCCCTTGGATAACATTACAGCACCCAGGCCTACACTGCTCAAGCTGGTATGAAATAGAATGTGAGTAAGCGGGGACAGGTCTTTATATAATTTTTGGGTAAATTACAAAAACAATCTCTACAGATCTAGTCTCCATGAAGAGACATATTGACGATGTCTTCCACTGACACAAATCTTACGTAATTTCACATCATACTGATGTTTCCAAAGTAACACCAGAAAGAAGAGTATAGAGCCTGATCTCATCTCACAATTAATGGCATGTAAATAACACCAGGTGGTGAATATTAAGTATCTAACATGTATCACATGACCCAGCACTCTGGTGGTGTAAAGTCCCCTCTGGCCTATCAGACGAGGAAAGAAATGAGGTTGATTTGAGTTATGTGTGAGAGGAGGAGAGATAAATCAAAGGAGCTAGCCTAGCCATGTCAGGTTACTGAAACCTATACAACAGTCCGAGCTGGTGAACCTGCTACAGATATGCTATCTAAGTCATAGCATAAATTGTACACTTGACAACATCGATCCACAGATTGGGTATCAGGTAGGATGCAGCTAACACGTATAACAAGCGTGAATAAATAAACAAAGTAATATTGACCTGTCTTGAACTCGAACACATACACACATCACAGAGCATGCTATTTCACACATGAATGCATGTTATTCTCAGTGTACATTGGCATAAAATCCCACGATCGCATCGGCACAGGCTTCATCGACAGGACAGTCGTTCACATTGATGGCTGACAATTCTGTCCGGCTGGCCTAAGCTCCGAATCAAGACAAACTCATTGACATCCTAACTGTAGACTGTCCAATGCACAAATGTGGTGTTGGCCAATACAGAAATCTAATATATGTCCATATATGGCCATATCTATGAAAAATCTTAATATATATTTGTAAATATATGACCATATATTTTGATTACAAAATTTGAATTACAAAATGAGGAAAGTTATGTCACATATATAAAGACTTCCAATTTTGTATATTTCGACATATATGTACATATATGTGATGATGTTTCCACCATATATGCTGTTATCTGACATATAAGTATACATACATATATGGCCATATATTGAATACATTGAATACATATGGGATACATTTTAAAAATATTTTTCCAAATATTTAAATTGACAAACATGTCATACCCCTACATATCATCACATATACAGTATTGTATATAACATCAATACGTCACACACAAGCAGTCATTCTTGTTTAAATTTGTAGATGAATTGTTAACTGACATAAGGCAAGAATAAATTTAGCAGTATTTCTATATTACTTACATAATATATAATAGTCACATATGTAAAATATGCAAAACTTTTTATATTTTGACATTTACTGTATGTAAATTTATGTAATGATTTGTCCGCCATATATGCCGATATAGGACATATAATTGATATACATATATGGCCATATATTAGATTAAGGGATAGTGGTCAAGTGAAGTAACACTTTATTATCTACAGACTGTCAACAACACTTTATCAAACTATTATTATACTAACTCTAAACATAATCCTATCATTAATCCTTCCCCTAATGTTAAGCCTAACCTTAACCATTACCCTAAACCTTATTGTAAACTTACCCCAACCCTTAACCTACACAATTAGTTGCTTATCAACAGATAGTTTGTTGATAGTTTGTTGACGATAGGACTATCTGTAGAGCACCTACAGATGGACTCTCAAAATAAAGTGTAACCTAAAATCATTAGAAATAGACCAACACAATGCCACGGATGAACTTTTAACACTGTGGACAGCACTATTCAAAGTGATCTCAGGTCAAATTTTTGATAGTTGCATTTTCAAGCAAATGTAAGTCAGGAATGACACTATCACAACACGCAGGGCCTGGCATGGTCTAAAAGTGTTGTTCTTCGTGGCATAATTAATCATAGTTGTGGTTTTGGCGTAACATTCAACAAACCAATCAGAGTGTCATCACCGATTCCTTTTAAAAGCCAGGCGTGTTTGTACCTTGGCGCATTGCTGTTATGATGGCAGATTTGCCAAACAAGAAGTAGAGATTTTCAGGAGAAGAAATTGATCTGTTCATGCATGAAGTGAAAGCGCGTGAGCAGATCATATATGGCACGAGCACTATGCCACCAAAAGTCCACTGTGTGCGCTGTGCACGAGCCTAGAGGTGCATTTCACTGATGCACTGTTAAAATAACACTAGAATGCTGCACTAGGTCCAAAAGGTTTTTGTTGGTCAATGGCGCAATCACTTTCCGATGCGTCAAGATAGCACTATGCCAATGATTATCCTGAACACATCTCCCTGTAAGACCAGCACGCCCATGGGCGCAAAGACGGGTGTAGGTGCATTTGTTATTTTAATGACGTGGGCGCTGGAAGGGGAACTGACAACTGTGTCTGTCTTAAACTAGCAAGAACACTTGCGTCAGGCTTTGCAGCTGCGCTGCGCCGGGTGCAAGATAGGGCCCGCAATGTCTTGGAACGTCTGGAGTGTCTGTGGCATAAAACAAATGTTTCATTGTGTTGTGATACATGGATTTGACCCAAACCTGTATTTCTGCATTTTAATAAAATATTTATGCCACTTGCAGAACCACTGAATCCAATTTTGTATTTTTAGGTATAATTTTGGAAGCAAACAGTAACTGTGACATGGGTAGCATTTACGTTAGGATCAAAAGAATCATGACAGGAGCAAAGGCCATGTGTAGAGAGTTAAACTTGCCTCAGTCTAACAAACATATAAATCTGGGACACAATTTTAACATACACTATAGTAGAGATAGTAGATTGAGTAGGTTGATAGGGCAAAATAAAATGTAATCCCCTTAGATGTACTTTTATGGTAGCAATATGGGAAGAAGGTGCAAATGGTAGACATTCAGTAGCACCTTTAAATACTGTTTAAGTGGATTGTGTTTCAGCATGTACACAGAGGCGTTGGAATGTGGGAAATGGGTACTTAAAATGTAGGGCCCTAAGATTTGGAAGGTCCCTTGAGAGCCCAGAATTCTGTTCTATGCCATTGCATGTGCATGTAAATTTTTGGTCAAAATGGTTTGAGGAAAAACTGCTAAAAGATGTACAAAATATATTTTTTGCTAATGCCCATAATACTCAGCATACTAGTTGCTGTTACAAACTCTATACAGTTGTCTTTGACAAGCTGGATATTCATTTCAGAGTGAACCTAATCCATAGCTACAGGATCTCTTCCCCTCCAAAACCATATTGTTTTGTTTGGCAACATTGTAAATAACATTAGTGAAATTAACTAATGTATTTACATAAAATTTGTTGCATTTCATGTGTACCTATTTGTTGCCTTAGATGATCTGGCCCGTGCACTATCATGGAGAAGTGGTAAAACATCTTATAATGGGCATGTCTCCTGTACACCATAAGCCGACGGCCAGATGAAGAGTCACTCATGATACACACCTTAGCCCTACCCATACAGAAATCTAATATATGGCCATATACATGTATGTATATAACTTATATGTCCTATATCGGCATATATGGTGGAAAATCATCACATATATGTCGAAATATACAATAATTGGCCGTTTTTATTTTTGTAACATACATTTCAAAATTTGACGTCCATATTTGACATCCATATCTATGGTTTAAAGAGTGTATAAGTGATGTAATGAATAATATGTGTCAATGTACATATGAGATTATGTAAATAAATAATATAGAAATACTGCTACATTTATTCTTGCCTATGTCAGTTAACAATTTGTCTACAAATTTAAACAAGAATGAATGCTTATGTGTGAGATATTGATGTTATATACAGTATTGTATATGTGATGATGTGAGATATTGTATATGTTATGTGTGAGATATTGATGTTATATACAGTATTGTATATGTGATGATAAGAAGGGGTATGACATGTATGTCAATGAAATATTTGGTAAAATATTTTTTAAATGTATCCCATATAGAAATCTAATATATGGCCATGTATGTATGTATACTTATATGTCAGATATCAGCATATATGGTTGAAACATCATCACATATATGTACATATATGTTGAAATATTCAAATATTAGCCGTTTTATATATGTGACATATATTTCCTCATTTTGTAATTCAAATTTGTAATCAAAATATATGGTCATATATTTTCTAATGTATCTTAAGATTTTTTATATGTATGGCCATATATGGGCATAAACTAGATTTCTGTATTTAAATATGTAATTAACATATATGGTAATATATTTTCAAATATATGTTAACATCTTTTATATATATGGCCATATATTAGATTTCTGTATGAGTAGTTTCCCACAGAGCAGGCAGCCAACACATATCCACTCAGACCTCCCTGAAGAGAAATACCCATTGTGCTTTTGAAATTGCTCCATGCCTCTTCCCCTCAACTCACAGATAGGTAATCTGCTCTGTGGTAAAGGGTGGTAGAGAGCCACATAGCCAAGTTCTCCTCTAACATGTTTTTGGCAGGGACTCAAAGGCTGGCTCCAAATTTCATTTTCAAGAGCCAAGTTCCACCAAAAACAGTGCAGTGTTCATTTGTAACCATTGGGTGCTTGGGATCAGCTATCACTGAACATTTCAGGGGGGGCATGAAGTGAAGTACATACAGTTATACATTAAAGGAATCAAACAAATCTGATAAAATTGTTGAACAACAAGGTGCAACATGTCTTAAAGTGCATACAATGATCAACTACACATGTTCCAACCGCTTCTAACACGTTGTGAAGCTAGCTCAATCGCTAGAGCTATCGACTAACCAGTGACGCAAAACGTCAATCACACCCCATCATATCCCTGTCATGCCCAATCATGATGCCACTGAGACAAGATAAATCATTACATGAAAAAGGAAAACGTGAATGTGAAGTTTTAAAGAAAATAAAATGTCTTCCTTTGGCAGAATCTGGGAGGTGGGATAACCAATCCTCTCCATAAAGAGCAGAGATTTCTCAGGAAGCCAGTCCAGTCTATACAGGAATGCTAGTGCACTGTTTAGTGTTTCAGGCCCTGATTGGCTGACCTCAGGCTGTGTGGCCTTTATAGAACAGACTGAGGGATTCAGAATGATAGAGCTGTTTCATTTATAGAGGAACAGACAGGAGGTATCGCCTTTCCCTTGCTGCTAGGATCCATTCAACTCACACACAATGTGTTATTATTGGTTTTGAATTGAAATGTTAATTTTGGGAACTGGGCAAGTGTTACTGATTGCAAGCTTTGTGTTCATTACATGTTTTAGTCTTTCTGTAAACTAAAGTAGTCTTCACTTTCGTACTTAACCCCTAACCCTCCTTGCAGCACTAGGGCTCCACTCGGCCAGACGGACCTGTAGCTTATTCCAGTGTGCACTGGTGTAGGAGTGGAGGAAAAGATGTGTGGGGGGGGGCTTAAATCCAGGAATAAAGATGGAAGGGGAATTAGGTGATAGCCTATGTACAGTGCCCAAATTTCCTGCTACACCCCTGCCAGTGCATCTACGCTGATACTGGTCAGACATTTTCACCAACATTTGACCCAGTGGGTACCTGTGAGATTCTGTAACCTGTTTGGCATAACAAAGACTTCAGGAGCTTGGCTACACAGTAACAAGAGACCTGGAACCAAACTAGAGCTCTGGGGCTTTAGAAGTGGTTGTAGCAGTGCTCAAGGGGCTACTCATAGAACAAGTAACTGGGCAGTGTACAGTAAAGACAGTGGGGACACGTAAACGCTGAGCAAGGAGTCACTATTGATTTGAAGTGTCCAGGCCTACAGAGAAGCAGGATATTCCACAGGCTCTGTGGTGTGGTGCGAGTCAGACTCAGCACTATACTGTTGCATGGACAGAGAGCCTCAGTGGAGAAATGAGTGCATCAGCAAGCACGCCATCCAGGGAGATCTATGTGAAGGCGATTAAACTGCATAATCAAATTGTTTGCACAACCGTTTAGCATCTCATTCCCCCTGCCTGCTGCCATGCTCTTGGGCTAAACTGACCACTGTGAACTGGTCATCTGACCAGCCACAGTAGCAGCAACAAAGTAGAGCAATAACTAACGGCGATTAAAGGAATATTGATGGTCTGTGACACACAGCATCCTGAGAAATGTTTGGTCAAGTAGCTGCAATAATTAAGTATATGAGGGCCAGTCAATTTAATCTGGTGTTTTATGAGGATCGATTATTTTGCATGAAAGCCAAGGCCTCAGAGAGTAGTTATTGCTTATAACTGTCTGATCGTTGCCTACTGCATGAGGTCTACAGAGGCAAGAAAAAGTATGTGAACCCTTAGGAATTAACTGGATATCTGAAAGAAACTGGTTATACAATTTGATCTGATCATCAAGTAACTCCCAACCATAGACAAACCAGTCTCATTCAAATAGTAACAAACAAACAATTATGTTTTCGGGTCTTTATTTAAAACAATGTGTAAAAATTCACAGTGCAGGGAGATAAATGTTTTGAAACTTTTGGATTTAATAACTACGTTCTGTAGTGGTGGATTAGACCTGCACAACAGCCAGAAGGAATTTTGAACATTCTTCCTCACAAAACTCTTTTTGTTCAGCAATATTGTTGGGATGTCTAATGTGCAGTGGTAGCTGCTGGTCTTTCAGAGGGGAAGCTCATTTTCGGCCTACATCATAAAAATTGTCCATTTATTTATATCTAAATTCTACCCTATGTTCCTTTTCAAGAAAATGCTCTGTGTCCCTGTTGTACCATTTAGGCATCTTTTCCAGTGACTTGACCAGTGTCCTCTCCATGGCCAGCAAACCCATACAGAAATCTAATATATGGCCACATATGAAAAATCGTAACATATATTTGTAAATATATGACCATATATTTTGATTACAAAATTTGAATTACAAAATGAGGAAATATATGGCACATATATAAAAACATATAAGTGCACATACATGTATGGCCATATATTAGATTTCCATATGGGATACATTTAAAAACTATTTTACCTAATATTTCATTGACATACATGTCATACCCCTACTTATCTTCACATATACAGTACTGTATATAACATCAATATCTCTGTAACGTCCAGCCCAGTGTGGGCTGGCGCACATGGACAGAGATATGGACTCACTTATATATTGTTTAGTATTTCATATATTTTGTGTTTGTCTATATATATTCCTTATTCCTTCAGTGTTAGAGTTGATATAAGTGTTAGCACTAATGTTTAGGCGTTCGCTCTGTACCTAGTTCTTATCCAGTGTCCGTATCACTGTCGAGAGTACATAATGTATTAGGTCTGTTTGTAAGCGCTCGCTGCTTTCTGTCTAACCTTGCTTGATTGAAACAGCATATTCCCAAAATGATGTTTAAAATAAACCATGAATGACTGCTATCTACTGCCTTTGAGTCTCCCTCTCTGCACACCACCCACCTAAACTGTGACAATCTCACACATAAGCATTCATTCGTGTTTGAATTTGTAGACAAATTGATAACTGACATACGGCAAGAATAAATGTAGCAGTATTTCTATATTATTTATTTACATGTACATTGACAGATATTATACATTTAAACATTACATCACTTATGCACTCTGTAAACCATAGGTAAATGCAGATATGGATGTCAAATGTGGAATTTATGTCACATATATAAACACTTTTGTATATTTTTACATGTATGTATATATATGTGATGATCTTTCAACCATATATTGTTTACAATTCTGTCTGAATGTGTTAGTGAGCACTTCTATGCCGAGAATATCCATCCACCTCACAGGTGTGGCATATCAAGATGCTGATTAGACAGCATGATTTTTGCACAGGTGTGCCTTAGGCTGGCCACAATAAAAGGCCACTCTAAAATGTGCAGTTTCATCACACAGCACAATGCCACAGATGTCACAAGTTTTGAAGGAGCGAAACTGACAACTCCCACACAGTGATTTAAAGCCACAACAGATGGATTCAGCACCACAGACAGCTCTGCAGCCTACTGAAATGTTTGTGATTCCTATAAACAAAGCATACACGCATCATGGCTTATGCCATAAAAGGTATAACCATAATGATGCCCCCCTAGCCCAAGGCAGGATCTCTCATGCCACTGTTGGCCTACACGGCAAGATGAAGACATCTTATTGCGAGAGAAATCATGACTTGGTGCGTCTCATGGGTCTGCCAGCATCAATGATGAATAGAAGATGACCAGCAGTGTCTCATGGTCAACACAGCAGGTATGGATCATGGAATTGAAAATAAATCATTATCAATATAACAAAGCAAAAGGAATCCCATTACTACTTACGTTTGTGTTAAAAAATATCATCATCAATGTAAACATACCTCCACCGATTCTGAGACCTGCAACGTGAGATCATGGGCCCAGTTGTTGAGAAGTAATTTGATCGGATTACAGCTATCAGATTGGATCAAATCTTGAAAATGGATTGTTCAAAAGACAAAAATGATTCTGAAATCCGACTAGACCACCTAATCCAATCTTGGTTTGGATCTGGATTAAACCTTCAGTACGTGTTGTTCTAAACTTTTCAGTGGGTTTGGGATTCCTCTTATCCAAATAAATTTGGATTAGCCTGATCCCAACAGAAGGGTGGATTCAGGGTGGATTTCAGGAACAAAATGTAATAAAATTTTTATATTGGTCAAATAATACAACATTTGTATCATGTAGTATTTAAACATTTATTCATATTTTGCACTTGATTTGTTTAAATGTTACAGTGATAAAGGAGACATTGCATATTAAGCTACCGTACCTATTAAGCCTTTCAATCAAATAAAAAAAGAAAATGATTTTGTCCCCATACAATAATTACCTAAACAGTTGTCAATATCAAACACAAAATAAGGTATTTCATTTGAACTACACCTTAATTACAATGACACAATCAAATTGTGTCAAAAGTATTTTCTAACAATTGCATCTCTTATTGCACTTCCAGTCAGTCCTTCATTCTTAGAGAACGCGAGAGGTTGGTCTGGGTCTTCAACAGGCACGGGTGTATCATAAATGTCATCACAGAGAGGGACATTACGCCTGGTAGCGATGTTGTGCAGGAAGATACAGGCAACTATTATGTTATGTTGCGCGCTCCCTGTGGTTCCACTCGCAAATAGTTAAGACATGCAACGTGCCTCTTCCGTACTCCATTTAAATGTTCAATTGCACATCTTGTTTTGCAATGGGCAGTGTTGAAGCATGCTTGGTCAGATGTGTTTGCTGCAAGAAAAGAGGTCATCAGCCATGGTAGGAGTGGATAGGAACTGTCTCCTAATATTATGCCATCCGGTCAGTTGGTTTGGAGCTCTCTGTATAGAAAGCTCTCCCTCAGGATACAGGCATCGTGGACAGATCCAGGCCACCGTTCAACGCAGTTTGTGATAATGAGGTTAGTGTTGCCCACTAAATGGATGTTGATGCTGTGTCTCCCCTTTTGGTTGACGTACTCCCAATCCCTCTCATGATGTGCTTGTATATGCACATGAGTGCAGTCGATAACCCCAATAGTATCTTTAACAGTGATGCGGAAGAAGCCTTTTCTGGGAATCTTGTTATAGTTGAGGGTCACATGGATTCCACTGAAAATCAGCAAATACTTGAGAATAATGTAGAGGAATCAGTCACAAAGTGTATACTCATTTTCATGTTCAAGAAACCAGACATAATGTGACCTTTGTGACATTGTGCATTATCCTGCTGGAAGTAGATTAGTAGACATTAGAAGATGAGTACACTGTGGTCATAAAGGGATGGACATGGTAAGCAACAGTTGTTTAACAACGTTCCACCACAAAGGTAAGCGTTTATGATCGAATATCTTAACTGAAATAAACATTTGGCTTATGATAGTATTGTAAGAGAATAGAGAACTATAATGTTCAAATTTGTCAAAAGGTATTGCGTGCATCTTTCTGTCTAGGCATTTTATCAGTGGCCACTGTATTAGGTACATATGCTAAATGTATTGATTAGTTACTACTTTTAATCCGTGACTGCTTACGGCATTTTACATTTTTTTATTTATTATTTCTTTATTGTCATTTGGACATTTTGGCCATTTCTGTTAACTTTTATAGCTTTTTCTTCACTATAGATGTCTTATTCACCATGCATTCACCATGACAGGTTCATGGTCCTTCCCCCTACTCTCTCTGTGACTTCATCTGTTTCAATCATCAAAGTAATTTTTGTCTTGAGTGGTTTCTTAAATTTTTCCAGAGCTATAAGTGGGTATGTGAGCATATGTCTGCTATTCATTTTCTGCAGTCATGACATGTATTGTACATGGCAGTACCTACATGTCGTTAATAAGTTGACATACATTCACTGGTCAATTCATTAGATACACCTGTTCAACTATTCTTAACCCAAATATCTAATCAGCCAATCATGTGGAAGCAAGTCAATGCAATTAGAAATGTTCAAGATGATCTGGTGGAAGTTCAAACCAAGCATCAGAATGTAGAAGAAAGGTAATTTAAGTAATTAGAACTTAGTGCGCAATTTTCAGAAATATACATCAAAATTAAAAAAACGCTGTTTTCTTTGCGGTTACATTATCATGTATTTCTTTTTTCCAGGGCAAAACATATGAAAATGTGACTATGGGGCAATGCATGCAGGGCTCGCTGCTAAACATTTTTCCTCCTCATCCAAATATCCTCCCGAACTGAACTTGAGCTGTCCCAAAATATAAATATATTTATGTTGTGTTGTAATACACCAACATTACTTTAAAACATTTGTAGTACTTTGAAATAGATTTCTGTAGTTCTGAAGCAGATACAGCAATCCATAAACTTAAACTGATAGCATTATAACTACTTTGGGGATTAGAAGCAAGCAGACATACACTAGTGTTCAAAAGTTTCGGGTCACTGTTTCATTTCTATTTTTCACCCTCCCAATTCCCACTCATCATGCATGTTGTCGTCAGCTCCCCAACTCCTTGGCCAGATCTGTGGGATGGCAAACGGTGCGCACACAGGACTTTCAACCACATGTCGCACAAAAAATAAGCCGTCAATGACTGCAACCATTTGAGATGGCAAGTTGTGAATATTTCTCGATTAATTATAATTTGATTTCTCACTTAATGAACCTCCTCCAACCACCATATCATTACAATTATTGAGCTAGATGGTACAACAACAAAAATTTAGTTAATTCCAGAATCATAGCAAAAAAATACAAAATGTAACAATATTCAACTGCAAATTGATGTAGGTTAGGGTTATCAGAATTGTTAAAAATATTCAGATTTGTCTTCTACACACCAAAATAGATTATTTGAACACCCCTCTCAATTGATTTACAAGAAATACATAGTATGGCCCACCCTAGTGTGATGCAGTTCTAGAGGGCTTTACAAGTGGCATAACTAACAGGTCAAAAATTACACATCTCAATCTTGGTCATGTGCCATTTCTATTAAAGACAACTGTCAAGTGTTTTAAGTATGAAGTGTGTCCTGTCACAGCATTCTATGAGCATGACATTTTATAATCTCCACATTATATCGTTTTGAAACCATAACTTCAAATTCATCCTTTGGAACTATGATAAATGAGAAGTAATAATGTATGTCAAGGGATGTGGGATTTAATGGAAGATTCTGATGAGGAAATCTAATCTGTGAGATGACATTAACAGGGTGTCTGCAAGCCAGTGTGCGTGTCTAAGCCCTGTAGCAGACAGTGATGGCTAGGGTTACCAACCGTAATTCTGACAGTGAAAGGGACACAATCAGCCTACTTAATCTCAAAGAGCTAGCCTTTTAAAGAAATGAAAGATGATCTGTCTCCATTCTACTGTACAACTCAAACGTACATGGGATTCATCTTGAAATGTAAGCAAATTAACAATACGTAACAAAAATAGAGATAAAACAGATCATACTATGAGTCTGAGTTCAGTTGTGATTACAGATGTTTCCTAATATAAAGCAAGTTGTTTCAAAATGTCCAGGCCTATCAACATACCTGGCTTGAAAGAAACAAACCCAGACGCCACATTTGAAAGAATTAGCATCACAAAGAAGTTTAATGTCTTTCCGTGCAATAAAATCCTTCTAAAAACGGCCATGCAATTTCAGTGGTGATGATAAACAGGGAGCGAGAGAGACGACAGAGGCCTTGTGAGTAAGATGAGCCTGACTGTACATTACAGTCATTACCATCCCTGAAGGATTCTGTTGGATGGACGATGGGGAAACAGAGCATTGTGGTGACTCTGCCAAGCATGAGCAGCTTATTAAAGAATACCCAAAAAGCCTCCCTCCGCTCCTCCAGTTTGTTCTGGTCCAGTCTTCCTCCCTTCCCAAGAGGACTTCACACTGGAGCCCCCACCTGTTTGTCTGGGGACTCCCTGGACACAATAGGTCATGAAATGCAATCTCTCTTTCTCGCAAAACAAAAGTGAAGAGAGCGGATGAACTGCAAAATAAATTACCTTCACGTTGGCATAATCTCCCGAATCGCTGTGCCTATTATAATAAATCAGGCAAAAAAAAATATTTTGGGGAATTTTATTAAATCAAAGAGGATTATAAAAATGGTTAAATATCAAAAAGGGTGACTTTTTTGATGGGTAAAGTTTTAAACCTGAATGGATAGTGGAAGTCTTCCTGTCAGTCTTATGCGATAGCAATGAGTGTAATATAGGGCAAAGAAATCCTGTGTAATGTTTTCACTCACAATCTGAAAGTCTTGTCCTCCAACCAGCTGTGTACACGCTGACTCTTTTCCACAGGAAACCAAAGCCATAAGCACTATCTGAGGAGAATGCTGGAGACACTGGAGTGAATAGGGTGAAGCTGGGTGAGAATAGAAGAGATTTAAGTTCTTGGTCAAATTAATATAATGTGTTATTATATATATATATATATATATCAAATTGTGTGTTTACAAAGTAAATGCTAAATAAACTTGAAACTTGACACTCACTTGAGAGTCATTTTAGGAAGTCTTATAGAGGCCCCTAACAACAGGCCTGTCACCTGGCTGGTATTGATTGACAGGTGTAGGCTGTGGTGCAGGTGTGGGCCAGTCACCGTGTGTCTTGGGGCTGTGGAGCGTGGCTCAGTGTGGCTCAGCATGGCTTACTATTGTTCTCAGATGGTCTTTGATCTCCCAAAGCCAAACCAGAGACTCTGTGGGGAGTCAAAGCTCCACACACCAGGTCCACACGGGCCCAAGCCCCAGTTTGGTATCGACTCTGAAGGCCTGACAGCCCAGGACGAAAAAGGAAAACAAGGTCTTTAGAGCATTACTGTATAGACTTCACTGGGAAGTTAGATTGTGCATGGAAGATTTGCAGAGAAATATTAAGCTTAGAACTGGACTAAAAGTGTAACTCAAATGGGATCTCCAAAATGTGTCAGAAAAAGAGGCTCTATGAGTTCCAAGTGCAATATATAGGATGAATAGGTTTTATCTACTATTCTGGTGTGTATTATTTGTTAATCACAACAGGAAAAGCATGTGAAATATACAGTATAATATATATATATATACAGTATATCGGCTTTATTTCAATTTGTTTTCACCTAGTTAGATGTCCTCACCTGGTGTCACAGGTCTGGATTAGATGAAAACCTGAAGAAAATTTTCCCACCAGGACTGGAGCTGTTAAGCCCTGATTAACAAAGAAACAATACAGTTACTTTGCTAACGTGTCTCCTCCTCCCTTTCAGACAATAGAGCCTTAAGCAATTAAGTCCCTTTACAAAACAACACTAAAATCTTAAAGGCTACAATACCAAATTCAGGAATAGTGGACCAGACAGAGCTAAAATGTCTACTAGAATGTTTGAAGGCATACATCTCTCTGTGTTTCTGTGTGTGTGTAAATTAATTTTTTGACAAAATCATGTTATTTTGTCAAACTGGAGAGTGGCATGTAGACACTCTGAAGAATTGTTTTTTGAAGAGCCAAATGGGCAGAACAGAGCCTGTCCCCTCAGTCTGTGGTGATTGTGTTTCACCATGTTTCCCCCCTGTCTTCCTGTGGTGCCGTGTTGTGAGGCAGAAAGGCACTACTGGGAGACAGTGGAAGAGATCAATTCTACACATTCCTGCCACCTGAGATTCAAGTGTTTCTATAATGCTGCACAGCTCAATCAATACTTAACCATAACCTATGTGAGCTGCTGCCTGGTCCCTCCCTCTAGGGGAAAGACCCTCAACCACACATCCCCAAGTCTACTCAGTTAGGGTTTGTTACACAACTAAAAGCATGTGTTTATTTTGTGATTTCACCTTATTGCATCCTTTGTTCCCTCCTTTGATTACATAAGGAGAGATATTCAATATTCTTTTTCGCCCCTATTTTCACTCATCCTGGATCCCAGGCCAGGCAGTTCAGGGTGCATTATTTTTATGATTATGTAATTAGAAATCACTGATGGTTCACACGGCATCTGGGCTAAAGCTCTCATGTTTTGAGCTTACTTTGAGTAATGTATTCAAATGTATAGTGCATGTATTCTGCTAATTAAAATTAAGATTCTCCCATTTTAGGATTATTACATGAGATGATGAGAACATCATGTTTTGTGTTCTGGGTATATCATGTACATGCTTTAATATAAAGTCTGAATATATATATAACCTACACATAACATGGTAATGCATGCATTGAAAACAATAATAACAATGTTTTATCTACCATATACAATCTAAACATATTCAGAATTGTTTATGAAGGTCATTACATAGACTGTAAACTGTAGAATTACCTAACCATTATGAACACTTAGATTGTATGTTGAACAGATCTATAAAGGTTTTTTTTCTACGTTTTTTTACTTACTGGCGGCTGCTGCATTGCTATTTATACATTAATACTATTATGATTTTTTTATATTTATATAATATTACAATATTTACATAACTGTTATTAACATAGGTATTATTATACTTTAATTCATCAGATATTTAGTACAATGATTACAAAAATATGTTGCCTATATCAACACAGTTTAATTACTATTTTCCAAATTGTAAAAACTATAATTGGTTGTAAAATAAAGATGAATGAAAAAAGCATGACCTTTATCTATTTATGTTCTTACATTCAGTTTGAAAACGAAATTTTTCTAAACGATGATTTTACAATCACAGTCAGATGCACATTGGAACAAGTCTACAACTAAATAAATGGGAATGAAATATTGTATTCAAATGTAGGCTAAAAATACAGAAAATTACCCATTCAACATTATAGGTTTGGATAGAGAGAAAAAAATAGTAGCTTATTATAAATCATTTCGCTTGTTTTATTTTCTAAGACAAATCACCAACAAAATCACGGAGTTGCTCAGAACACTTTTGTATTCCTTTAAGTCAATAAACAGAAGGAGCGAATCAGGTATTACGAGTCAGTAATAAAAGAATCCGGATCTGATGCGCTATACAAACAAAGCTCTATCAGGGGACCAGATGTGGCGGTCAAAGGGAAAACAGGCTCAGGGGGCGGGGATCCCATATAGTCCCGCACCGGGACCACTGCAAGGATCATTTAGCATCGAGACCTTGTAAATATTGGGGAATTTAGCCAGCTATAAAATTCCGAAGACAGACGATGCGGCAAAGGCTCAAATGAACAGATCCTGTATTGCAGGATGTGCAATGATGTGTTAAATTAAATGCAGCTGTTGAAAGGCAAAAGTGGAAATATTACTTTAAATAAAAGAAACGGAATGCAAGTGTCATCGCTTTATCATTTGCACTCTTGTTCGTTTGAGGCAACATGTCCCCTTATTGAAGCGTTACAAAAATCTCAGCGTTATCTTGACAACTTGCAGAAAGTGCGTATTTTCACCATATTACATAGGTTAATTAAATGATATGGAACGCGTCAAGACATCATAGGATATTGCATAAATTTGACAGTTTAAAACTGTTGTTCACTTTGAAGCATGTAATAAGCTAGGCTATTTATCGTCATATTATGTATGAAATAGTTTACAAAAATGCAATATGCACTGAGTAGGCCTCAATAAAACATAGAGCCGTACTTTATTTCTTCTCGTTTAGATACAGCCTATAAATTAACGTCATTCCCGTTAAAATATGGATTAAAATGCATAATGAATGGCATCGAGTTAGGTTACCATCCTTCTTCTAAATCCATCCTATCAAGCCCTCGAAAGACAAAGGCCTCACTGACCGGTCGATTCTTTAATTAAAGATTCAAAGGACTGACAACAGCAGGAATGATGAACTAAGAAATCTGAGTTCTGTTATCGTATAATTTTTAATGACGGATCAACACAACCCAGGTGTCCTCATTGATTAGGCTACCACTTCGTACGAGCTCACTTAACACAATCATGCAAATTAGTTTGGTAGTATGCTACTGATTCACAAGTGCCAGTCTAAAATAATAGTGGAAATATCCTAATTCACACTTGACGCGTGTTAAACTACATTTTCTAGTGTAAGCCTATTTCACTCAGATTCATATCAATTTAATCACGCAATATTAGTGCTTATCGATTAGTAATGTTTCCATAAAATGTGCCACGTGTAAATACTAAACGTTTGCAAATCATATATAAAATATAAAAAGAACCAAAAGAGAATAAATAAACACAACCACACACACAATGTTCCTTTTGAAAACTGATGTATTTGATTATTAGAGTAAAGAATTACAGTATCTTAGTTGTTAGTAGGTATTAAAGTGTAGAGAAACTGGACCCATAAAGAACTTCCAACTTTCCAAGAAAGTGCATGTAACAGTCCGAAGGTTGTCAAACCTAATATATATTTATATTTATAAAAACACTATCATTTGTCCCTGGCCAAGATGGACTTTGTCTTGTGAACTACCGGTATATGTACATTTTGTTGTGATGGAATTTGTCCCACATTTGACATTATTTACACATAGGTCTACACATATTTTGCACTTGATGTCAATGAGGATGTTGTGGACATAGCAGCAATGTGGAAATCCAGCAGATGAGCTATATGAGAACACCAACAACAAGATTGGCATTCCTGTCAAAGGAAGTGGATATATCCAACTTCATCATCTCCTTTAACAGAACAAATGTCTTGCTTTAAACATTACACCAAAAAATAAAAAAAATACTATGGAAGAAGAATAAACACGATACCATACATGGAATGACAAACAACAACACAACAAAACATGTTAGGTGTTCTTTAACTCTAAATAAACACTTGAAATGCAGCTGATTGAACGCTTTCTTTTTCTTTAAATAAAAGATCAATATTGATTGATAAGAAATGGAATATGTAGTCACTGTAGTCTCTTGCCTGAAGTCTCAATGTTTTTTGAACACATGTTAGACCATCTAGTGTAAATCAGTGTACAATATTTACAGTCATTCAGTTTTGTGTATTACAGATCTAATGCATTACATGAACATCAACAGTTTTTGTTATAGCTACATACTACATAAAAGAAATAACTTAATGCCAAGGTAATGTTATCTACCCAGAAATGCTAAAGTTTCAAAAAGCACATTTTAAGAACTCATACATACCCATTCTGGCTGAAGAATTGAACAAACCTAACTGTTAATGCTTCCACTTGTTCCAAGCAAGATTATAATCACTAATAAATAAAACTATAACATGTTGTACATTGTACAAAATAACTCTCTTCACACACATTTGTAAAGTTCAGTGGCAAAGCCGAAGCCAAGTCATATTTTCTCTTGGTCTTGTTCTTTATCTTTTCTGTGTGTGTGTGTATCTACCAGTATCTATATCTGTGTACATACTGTATGGGGGGAATGTCTCTAGTTGGTGACAATCTCTTTGTTGTCCTCAATAAAACGTGTGAATCGGAAGTGAGTCCCGTTGTCAGTGTTGGCCATTTTCTCCAGGCCAGCCAGAGCGGCATTAGGTTCTGTACTGTGCAGCTTCTCCAGACTGCCTGTGAGGCCGCCCACAGGCGAGCTGCCCCCGTTCCCCACGCTCCCCGAAAGAGGAGGCAGGCCTCCATTCTGGATAACTGAGATCTCATTGGTTTTCATAGCCAGGCCATTGGAGAAGGCTGCAGCGTACTGGTTCCAGAAGCTACCCGGGTCTCCATTGCCCGCCCTAGACGACATATCCTTCTGGAAGAGTTCTGGGAACTTGACAGGGTTGGAGCCCAGGAAGGCCATGGGGCCATCTACAGAGAGCCTGCGGCCTCGTCTAGCAGGGGCGCTGTTCCACATATGTGTGCCCATATGGACCTGGAGGCAGAGAGGTAAAGCAAGAAAGGAAGGGAGAATTAGCAATGTTGACAAACTTGGCCGCGACAACAACAGCGCGTGCTAGGAGATGATGCAATGGGAAAAAAAAAGGAAAGTAATAAATAGCAAGTGTGCATTAAAATAGTTTCGCACCTTGGGTGCAGTGGGAGGATTGGTGAGGTGAGCAGTGGACCATGGTGTAAACATCTTATTATGGTCACGATGATGTAATACATTTAATCTTAAACCTTAATTCAAATGTCTCATGAGGTGGACCCTTGTGCTGGGATAAAATTGCACTGTCCACTCTCATTGCCCTGGGCTGTATTGCATCTGACATTTACCTCTGCTGTGCCCTTTGCCAGAAAGGACAATGTATTTTATCTTACAGATTGTAAAAAGATGGGTATTACAGATATGTCTTTTTTAAACCAATGGACAAACATGCAGATGTCCGATAAACATGATTGTGTTGCATAGAGCACATAAAGCAAATATCAAGCAGTGGGATTCAAAAGATAATTTGACAGAAAATCTAAATAACTAGAATAACAACCCTACAACACAATTGCCATTAGCTGAATGCAAAACCTTTCTGGAAATAAATTCTTGTACTGCATTTTTTTATCAACAGAGTTATGAACTGAGACATGCTAAAACTGATCATTACAATCTAGTAATATATTTACGGTCCATCCAAAATGTTACGCCTCTCAATTTTGTGCCCCCCTGATTTTTCACAGTGAGTAGCAT
Source organism: Umbra pygmaea (assembly GCA_016801145.1). Lineage (NCBI taxonomy): Eukaryota > Metazoa > Chordata > Actinopteri > Esociformes > Umbridae > Umbra > Umbra pygmaea. Next base: position 51,184 of record JACXGM010000486.1, read on the forward strand.
AATCACATTTGTCCCCCTAAAGCTTTCCAGTTCCTGTTTATCTCTTAGTAGGGGCCTTTGCCTAATGATCAAAGGGATTCTCAGTGATTTTCACAGGATAAACCCTGGAAAAATACCGGCGTCTCTCTCTCTTTCGGCCTGCCCACAACAGAGGATGTGTTCCTCTGGTAACAGTTATTAATGCTGTTAACTGAGCTATTGCCAGCTGTGCTTTGCTGATCACATTCTTAGGTTTCTAGAAGACAATCTTATTGATGGGATGATTCAACATTTCTGCTACAGTTCCATTTTCACTTTTAGCATTTTTTTATATATCGTCACTAGCATTGAAACAATATTCCTACATCTGTTGCTTAAAGCTGAGAACAAATTGAAACATTGTAAATTTGACTTTGTTGTTAAAATCTGATGAACAAATATGTTTCTATTACATCCATTTAAACTTCATTTGTTTCTGAATATCATTCAAGTTTTTTACAATTACCTTGAGATTTCCTTTGGTGGTGAAGGCCCTACCACAGATGGTGCAGGCAAAGGGCTTCTCCCCAGTGTGTGTCCTCTCATGGATCTGCAGAGCACTGGAGGAGGAGAACGTCTTTCCGCATGTGTTGCAGTAGTGCTGCTTAGGAGTCCGGCGTGGTGGAGCAGAGGCTGAGAGGACCGGAGATGTAGAGGCAGAGGAGGCCAACATGCCAGGGGGAATGGTGTTGTGCATGGTGTCCTTGCGGTAATCACGGTCCTGAAGTTCCTTCTGGTGCTCTCTGTGGTGGTCTTGGTGATGGTGAAGGCCATGGAGGAAACCATTGACTTCTGACTTTATCATGGATGACAGGGAGTTCACCGAGAGGAGTGAGGGGGTCGGACTCGAGGAGAGGCTCGTGCTGGAGGGCTCGAAAAGCTGTGAGGGCAAGTCCCTCATCTGGTGGGTGAGCATGTGCTGCTTGAGATTGCCCTTGGTCGAGAAGCCCCGGTTACAGGCTGTGCAAATGAACGGTCTCTCTTTGGTATGGCTTCGGTAGTGAATGTCCAAGGCACTCTGACATGCAAATGTCTTTCCGCAGATGTCACAGGCCGTGTTTTTAAAGGAGCCACGCTCACGAAATGGGAATAGCATGCCCAGGGGATCTTTCGACGTATTGCACGATGTCAGGTCCAGAGCCCCAATATTGGACGGGTGATGCTGCATGAGGCTTGCGCTGATGTGCTCCAGAGTCATGGCCCTCTGGTGCCTCTCCTGCCTTTCCTCGAAGCTGGGGGATTTACGTTGCTGTTGAGGCTGTCCATTGGTCGGGGAAACAGCCTGCATGGAAGAGGTAGATTCTGACATGGCAGGACTCCCTGCACTCTGGCTCTCCATGTCCCCGCCCAGTGATGAGGAGTCGTTAGTGAGGCAGTCCCCTTCCATTGAACCCCCGTTTCCCATTCTGCTGGCCTGCAGGTCCTCTACTAGCCTTTGGTGGGGGTTATAGTGACTGATTTGCTCATTATTTTGCTGGCTATTGTGTTGGATTCTATAGTCAATATCATGGTGGGTGTTGTGGTGAAGGATTTGGTTCTTCTCTTGCCTCTCCTGACCATCTTGTTCAACCATTTCGGAGTGAGAGGGGGAATTACACAAGCTGTCTTGGGAGGCATCAGCTGACTTTGGCGTGTCTGGAACACTGCTGTCAGGGCCCTCTTCCATCCCCTCCATCCCCTCAATCCCTTCCATTCCGTCATCCGAGAAATTTTCCAGGTCATCGAAGTTTTCATCAAAATTCCTCTCATCAAAGGAGCCTGTGTCAGAGCCCATGGACTCAGGGTAGCTGTCTGGCAGTGGGGTGTTGGGGATCTGTCCTCCCATGTGCATGCGGATGTGCTGCTGCAGGACAACGGCGTTGGTGAACTTCTTCTGGCAGATGGGGCAGGAGTGCTGAACTCTGAGGGGAGGCATGGCCCGGTGGACACTGTAGTGAGTCTTCAGGTTTCCCTTGGTGGTGAAGGCTCTGCCACACACTTTACACTTGAAGGGTCTCTCCCCAGTGTGAGTACGGTAGTGCATTTTTAGAGCACTCTGACAACTGAGCACGCGGTGGCAGATGACACACTCATTGGGTTCTGACACCTTCCTGTCAATGTTCTCTACAAGCTGCTGCAGCTTAGAGGTTTCTGACCCCTGAAGGGGGTCCAATAAGCCCCCAAATGGGAACTTAGCTTTGAACTGATCTGACATGAGGGGCATGAGAGGGTTGGTCATCATTGGAGGACTGTTGGAGGTTGTGTATTCTGCATTGTGTTCAGACTCAGAATTCATGTTCACCATAAAGCTTGACGAGTGACTGCCCTCTTCACTCTTTCCATTTGTAGTAGGCAGAGCTACACTGTCACCTTCTTCAGAGACCCCATCAACACTTTTCATAGATGGCTCAGCCGCATCACGACCGGAGTCAGCCTTCCTAGAGAATAAGGGGCTGGTTATGGCTATGGAATGATCCTCTTTTTTGATGAATGGAGGGAGGCTGGGCATGGTTGGTGGGAGCAGCATGCCTACAGATGACGTCAGAGTGGAGAGGACAGGCTTGCTGTCCAGCCAGCTGGTCACAGGCTTCTCCGGGGGCATTGACATGCCATAAGGAATGCCAGTGCTTGTTGGAATATTATCTAAATGCTCTGGGACAGGGTATGGGTTCATCTGAATGTGTGGATACTTCTCTTTATGACGCTGGAAGTGTACCTTTAAGTTACCTCGGGTGGAGAAGCGGTTCCCGCAGATGTTACATTTGTACGGCCTCTCACCCGTGTGAGATCGCAGGTGGATCTGCAAGGCACTATCACTCCCAAACACCTTGGCACAAAACCGACACTTGTGTTTGAAGAACGCCTCCTCCGAGCTGCTCTTGGGTTCAAACGAAGTGATATTTGGTGGCTTGCCTTTCCTCTGAGCCAGTGCAGCAAGAGAGTTTAGATCCTCCACTGTGGTGCCAATGCTGGGAAGGGAGCTGGCAAACAGGGCATTGCCGGATGGGGGCTGAGGTAGAAGTGGATTAGTTGCAGTACTCAATAAGTTACCTATCCCAAAGGCTGGCGTGGATGACTTAGCGAGTGATGGGTTGCTAAGCTGAGAGTGGAGGCTGCTGCTGATTGCATGTATTGGCCTCTTGTCAGATGACGACTGGGCATGGTTGACTATGGATGACCCCAGTGAGCTGACGCTCTGAGATGATTCGCCATTGCTGGGGATGTTGCTCTGAGGTAGCTGTGCCCTTTCAGCCAGCTGCTTCAGGCTGCTAATACTGGCAGACTGGCTAGCCAGGCTCTGTGCAAGGCCTGCGGCAGCAGCAAGCTGCTGAGAGAGATGGGAGCTAAGCGTGGTCAGTGGGTTGGCCGATGCCTCTAACAAGCTTCCTGGAATGCTGGCTGTGGGCACCTGCATTTCCGGGGACTGGGAGGCCAGTAGTAGGATCTGATGACGGATCTGTTCAATGAGCTGCAGCTGGTGGACCTGTTGCTGCTGCAGGGCCAAGAGCTGCTCCATCAGGGCCGGCACTGCCACTCTGGGGTCCCCAGACCCGGAACCAGAGGCCCGCTGGGTCTCCTGGGAGAACTGAGCCACAGCCACTTTGGTACTCTGCAGGTTTTCGATGATGACATTGCTGTTGATCATAGAGAAGCTCCCTAGGTCAGTCGGGTGGCCGTGTTGAGGTAGCTTAGATGCAGAGGTGACTGGGTTGCTCAGTGCTGGGCCAGAGCTGTTCCTGCTAGAGATTTGGCCATTTTCACTGCCTGTGTTCATATTGATGGGACTGTCTCCCTCTGTGTGGCTGCTGCCTCCATCGTTACCGTGACCGTCGTGAGCGGTGATTCCGGAAATGTTGACGTCCATGGATTCTTCTTTATCAAAAGCGTTATGCTCCAGAAGGTCACTGCACTCTTCTTGATCAGTGTTATTAACTGTGTCATTCATCTGCTCATCAGGATTATGTGAAGGGGAGCTAGGCGAGAAGGTTCCGGAGGGAGAGGCAGGATTTTCATTCACTATCAGAACTAATTGATTCTTAGTGCAATTCTTCTGGTGTTGTTCAAGATCTGATAGTTCAAAGAACTCGGCACAACATCTGCTACAGACGTGGGCATCTGATTCCTTGCAGGGGGGGTCTTCCTCCGTGCAGGGCTCTGTGTCCCCTGACAAAAAAAGAGGGGGGGACAGCGGATTAGTGATTAGAAATGTTTTGCACCTGAAGTAGCAGCTTTATCTATTCAAATTCTTTGTTGTTGCTCTTTAAGTTAATCAGTTCTACACTTATCTGCTTGATTCTTAGAAAAACAAACAAAAAAAATCACAAAAGGCGAGTGATTGAAAGTGAAGAGGTAAAAGTCTATTAGAGAATCAGGATGAGAAAAGTATGTAAATCAATAACACTGTGAAAAGCAATCTTTAAAGAGGTATTTCAGGGTTTCATTAATCAAAACATATTTTCTATTTTTTGTAAGTAAATAATATATAAAATACTATGAAGTAAGGACATTGGGGCTTAATAACATTTCATAGGTAAACATTGATTTCCAATATCTCATACTCCTCCATGTCTACATGTCCACTGGGCGCAAATCAACCATTTGAAGGACTTATTAGACTTTCAATTTTCTGTCAACTTTGCTCATTTTCAACTCAACTACAGGCATCTTCGACAGGTTAGACCTGACACAAAGCTAATTTATACCCAGTCAGGCTGCAATCACGATCTGACAGCCACAACAGACCGAGCCTTTAACTTCAAAGTTGTTATATAAACAGAACATTTGGCTTCCAGATCTTCAAAAGTTTGTAATTTTTACATAATATGAATTTAAATTAATAAAATAAATAATGATGTGCATAATAACATCAAATAGATCAACCACAATTCCTAATATTAAATTGCAAGTAAAAAACAATCAAACTGTATGCAAATTGTAGTATTGTAAATGAGAAAAAAAGTCCTACAGTCACACTACTGTATGAAAAATAAATAAAAAATCCAGAGCCCAGAACTATAACTGGAGAGGCGGTCATATGACAGAATGAAGAGCTGGCAGCCTTAACCCAGGAACTGATCACACAAGTTTAAAAACAGAGAATTCTATAACAACCAGAAACAATATGCTAAATGAACGACAATTGTCATTTAAATATATGTAGAAAATGTTTTTGTAATTTCCATTCTAACAAATAGAAGGAGCAGTGTAAAACAACAGAAAGGTTACACAACACCGCTGGCCTCCGGGCCACTGCTGTGCTCTAGACCTTCTTTCTCTTTTTGTTGTTCCAAACTCTGTCTTTTTAACATACAAGTTGATTTACAAATTGCAATTCTCTATATGAATTCCATTCATTGTGGGACCCTGCTCTCTACATTTTCATCAGGGACAGAAAGGGAGGAGAATTAATTTGCAAATGAAACCTAGGGAGACGGAGAGACAGAGAGAGAGAGAGTAGTGCGGCCCTGCCCCACCGAGAGGCAGGATGGCTTCCCATTGTTCACGCAGCATGGGAGCGGCGGGCTCGTAGGCACAGTCTGGCCTGCACTGCTCATCTTGGCTGACTCAAAGCAGATCCTGTTTAATTCAGGGATTATCTCCCTCAGTGTTTCTCTGCTCTGAGACATCTGATAACGTAAAGTTGCCATGACAGTAAAAACCAGACCGGCATCAATCTAACCATGCAAACGAAGACGACTCAAGCTAACTTAGTAACTTTTTTAATATTAACCATCCAGACCCCCCCGAACGTGTCAGTAATGAAAAATGTGTTGGATTTTAGCTTATGTGAGTATGAGAAAAGCTTTGTTCAGAATTGGTTGACCGTGTGTAAATTAAGTGAATTTTTACTTAGGCCTATAGCCTATGTCGTAAATACACTGCTGTAGAAATAAAAACTAACTCAGCTAACGAAAACATGAACAGCGCTTGATCAGTGAACCAACTTGAAGTCACTTGAAAAAGTTGCCTACAAATTACAGGTTAAAGGACAAAAGTGGACTGCGTTTATTCATAGATAATAATATTGTTCTCTAATTAGACTTTAGAAGTACACTGTAGAAATATTGAAGCTGCAATCGAAATAATAATGATAGTAATGATAATAATATTGCAACCAAGTGTGTTTAAATTGGCCATTGTAAACTGTAGTAGGAAAATGCAATGAACAAGCAAGCAGCTTAGCTTTCTTCTAAGAAAAATTAATAACTTATTTATTTAGGCAGAGCAATTTACATAGGTACTAGCTAATACTCATTTATAAAGTTCAGCCGGAAAAAGTACAGATGGAAATAGTACAACGGAGATTGGATCACATTGTAGGTTTTGTGGATAAATTATTATGTTTAGAAACTATATCGCAACCACAGAAAATGTTTAAACAAAACACACGCCCATATGTAAATATGTTTCAATTTTCTTGTAAGATTAATTGAAACCGCAACATTTCTCTAATAACAACAGCTGAGAGTTGCTTAGCCCCCTTTTAAATTAAGAGTACGGTAAATGTGTTTAAATCTTAACCTCCAGCACACCCCATTTCTTTGTTTGAAATATTAAGCGATGATATAGAAAACAGCGATTAAAGTACATCAAACTAATTATACTTTCAAACGCACTATTTCACAAGAACAACTTTTTGATAATATACTCAGTCCTACGACTAAAAAGAAAGGAAGAAATTTAATATTTACTTAATCTGAAATGTTTTTAAACTATGAATCTATGACAAGAGTGACTAATATACACTATATCTAAAATACAAAAACTAATCAATGTATTAAAATTGCTAAATCTCAACATCATATTTCTAGAAATTTCCATCAGAGCAGAGGATTTCAGGAAGGAGTGGAAGATAAATGGAATATTTGAAAGCCACAGAGAAAAAATGGACAGAAGGGAGTTAATAATATGGAAAATGTGGATTAGTAGAAGTTGACAGAGTAGGATATTCAGAGGTCCTACTTTACTTTGCAGGGCCGCTGCCTCTTGACACTTGTGACTTCAGAAGGATGTCTGATGCCTGAGCTAGACCACTTCCTCTCCAGCCCTCACACTCCTGGCCTCACTGGAAACATCCCAGTGAACACTAGATGGGGTTCCACTAAAGCGGCCGTTTCCCAGACGGACAAGTCTCAGCCTTAGCAGCTCTGCCCTGGTGACATGCTTAAAGCTTAAAGGGGAGGAGAGGGGAGAAAAGCAAGCAAGTCCTTCAGCTGGGTTACATTTTAGCCTTCCACTATATAAACATTGGCAAAATGACAAGCAACTGAATCTGTGTTGATTGCGGGGTGCAACCGTGCGAGGGCCAGGGACAGCCCTGTCAATCTCCTTCTGGGGGGCAACTCGGAAGGGGTAAAAAGGGACAGCAGCAACATAAGACCCCCGAACACAAACAGACAACAGGGTATCTGCTAGGCCCCTGTGGTTGTGATCAGCAGGGTCAATGTTGAGGTACAGCAGATCACACTGTGGTTTGAACTCTCGTCACTGTCACACAGGGAGACACAGGGGGGCACTAGCAAAGGTTAAAAAAGCTCAACATCTCACCCAAGAACTCTCTCCCAGGAAACGATGACAGACAGGGGAGCTGACTCTCATAGCCTCAGATAGTCACAACCAAGCATCATCATGCCCTTAACTTCCATAACCTCACTAAGATATATTGGGAATGTTAGTCAAATTACTTTGATTTTGCCAAGACAGTCCTGCTGAATTCACAAACATGACCTTTCAGTCCCAAGTTCAAAATAATTGTATTATACTATTACAAGAAAGACTAGAAGTCGGTCCTTTAACACACGACACATTTTGATTATTTATTGTGAAACTCAGTAGACACCAAGTGTACTCACAAAGAGATTTACAAAGACATCTGCCATTTACAAAAAAAAATGGTATGATTCTTGTTATAGAGAAGGTTTTACATTTATGCTTAATTCCAACAAAGTTGTGCAACCAATACTTCTGCAACATGTTTGTTGGGTATTAATGCACATTGTTTTCAGTTTAAAATAATGTGTTTAGGAAAGGATACTCAGATAGCAAAGTTGTACACACAGAGAAACTAACTGCTTACAGCATAAACTTCAGTCTATATTATATGAACATAAATGTAACAGACTGTTTTAATGAAAATGAATTTATATGCATTTCCTCAGAAGGAAAATGCATGTACTGTGTATGGAAACAACGTAGAGTATGAGAGCCTCTGGTTTCTGGCAATGAATTGACAAAGGAAAATACTTATAGTGAACATTCACTAACACTTAGTACTTAAAATAATACTGTAATATTGACTGCGATATAGAACAAACTACAAACAATTATAATGGAATGCTTGTGATTTTCGAATTTGTTTTTAAAATCCAGTAAATTTACTACGGAGCTTGTGATTTCCGAATTTGTTTTTTAAATCCAGTGAAATTACCATATGGTCTGCAAAGACAACGCCTAATCTAATTTCCATTTCAACGAAATAAGGAAAAAAGAAAGACGTAAATGTAATATTATATTCAAATCATAATATAACATTTATTATTAATAATATATGCATATATATGCATATGATACATTTTTTTTTTATAGTTTCACTACAAACATTATACTACTTAAAAAATAGTAGGCTATAGTAAGTTTTATGTTGTCTATACATAATATTGAAATTATTTTGAAAATGATATGGCATTTCTTTTAAGATAACACACATATGCAGCATCAAAATATGTTACAAACAATTGTGAAAGTTGTTTAATAAAAAAGTGCATACTTCCATAACATGAATTCCATAATCAAACTTAGCTACATAAAAAACAACTTAGCTTAATGTAATCGCTTTAAAAGATATTACTTCATCAGAGTCATTATCAGTCAACGAAACTGTTGGGTAAACTTAACAGGTGGCTTGTCAGTCATTCCGGAGTAGAGGAAAATCTCAAGAGTGAAAACGCGTTCCAAAGCAACCAAGGTAGGTGCCTAATGAAACCGGTTCAAACCATCTTTTTCAAGGTCCCCAACCACATTTTGACATCTT
>JACXGM010000486.1:60311-72599 GCA_016801145.1 Umbra pygmaea
TGTGTGTGTGTGTGTGTGTGTGTGTGTGTGTGTGTGTGCGCGTGCGTGCGTGCGTGTGTGTGTGCGCGAGTATGGGGGTGGGCAGAAGGCTATGTCAACTACAATCTGCTGACATTCCCGATTTGCGTATATAAAGTTATATATTTTTAAGCACAAACCATGTTGGAAGCTTATGGGCCTACACCTGCATGCTATGTGACTACACTCGACTAAGACAAAAATATACAATAGCTAATGTATTAAGATGAAACAACTACGTTCCTATAATAATTAAGGACACGATGGCATGGTAGGTTTTTGTATTGAGCTTTGAGTGAAAAAGTAATATAATGTCTAGCCAATTGTTTCCCTTCCAACACGAAGGCCACAATATGTCTACTAACAATATATCGATAAGGTAATACCTGTAGGATACATAATATAAAATAGTTTAAGTTTACCTATCAGGGGAACAACGTCATATGGATTTGAATGTGCTATAACGGGACATCCCGATATTGTTTGGTTCACGTATGTCTTTATATTATTTAAAATAGTGTGCAAAGTGTGCAAATAAAACATATTAGACATGCACGCGCATAGTGTGGATCTCCAGGATAGGCTAAAGTTGTGAAATGATCGAAATTAGAATCCACTATACAAAAGCAGTAGCCTACATAAATGAGCCTCTTGCTGAAACCTTGCCTTCCGCATCGATGGAAAACTTGCTTAAAAGTATGCAGGACGAAAATCCTTAAAAATCTTTGTAGCCTACACCATAGTGTTGGAAAAATAAATGCCAAAATTGTTGCCCTGGTAAAGGTTTTGGCTAAGTAATAATGCGATTACAACGCAAGCACTTTTAAAGTGTAGCCTATATTTTGAACATAAAGTTCCATTGTGGATGCATAAAGTTCAATTGTGGTTACATACAATAAAAAAAACAATAAAAATAAGCTTCGAATACCTACAGTATTTTCTATTATCTTAGGCCTGTAAACAATGAAGTCAGGTCTTTAGTTTGTTCATATTTGTGTGTCTAGATATTATAAGTTTATTTCGAGATTCATGTCTTCATTATTAAAACGTAGGCTAACTTTCTGAAGAGTTCCTATCCACACACACCTCCATTTAAAAAAAATAAAATAAAAAAATCAGAAAAAGAGATATTGAAACAAATAGCTTGGAGAAAGTGCGATCAGTAGAGTAGCTCAATGGGTCGAACTTACCATTGTGCTGGGATAAGGCCAGATGAGGGTCGGATTGGAAATGTTGCGGCTTCGCTTGTTTCCTCCGCGACATGCTGGCTCACACATCAGCCAGAGAAGAATAAAAAAATACTAAAAATTCTGCTCAAAATTACAGAAATCGAGCCCATCCACCGCGCATGTGTCCTGTTATGATTATCAATAATACTTTGCGATTAATCATACGGGGCTTCTTTGAAAGGCGATTGGCACCTCGCCAGCCCCCTATTCAAATGAAGTCTCTTTAATCAATTAGGTCCTGATTTGCTGGGGACTCTTGTCTCTCTCTCAGCTCCCACCCAATGAGTTGATCCGTATAGAAGAAAAGGCAGGGTTTTCCAACTCCCTTTAGATACAGTTTAACCCTTCTTAGCAACCAGCTGGGAGCTACGTAAAGCTTATCTTGGCTACTAGTGGAATGTCAGTCTTGAGTACATGCGCGGAACCGTATCTTTCCTATTGATCAAGCAACAATCAAACCAGCCAGAGTTTAGGTAAACTGAAACTGACGAGACGCTCAAAGCAAAATCTTCGTGATGTCATGCGCAAATACTTTCCCAAAACTCTGGTCGCTGTTGCTTTGCAATATCCTTCTTTGCATTGAGGTCGTTGTAATTCAGATCTTGTGTGTTGAACACCGATGTCTAATCGTTTGTTGGTGCCTCAAGGCAACGAGGAAAACGAAGAACGACTTTTGGAGTTCCGTGCGTAATGGTAACGCTGCAGTCTCGGAATTCCAAGATATGTATCAAATATCCCAATTAGATTAATTTGATTATCACCGTACGGGCTTAGTAACACGTTTTCATCACACACTGCATTCCGCGAACAACAAACTTTAAGGGCCCATGTAGGACTGTGAGACATTTTGAGCCCAGCCCATCTATGATGTGATTGGTCAGTGGGCTATTCTTTCATAGGACGTCGGAGGCGCTCTCGCGCTCGCGCTCGCTCTCTCTCTCTCTCTCTCTCTCTCTCTCTCTCTCTCTCTCTCTCTCTCTCTCTCTCTCGTCCGCATACACACGCTATTAGGAAGCTGAGTGTGTGTTCGCGCTAGCGAGTGACTGACCGTTTGAGTGGACAAAATAATGTATTATTCTGTTTTGAAAGTTTGCAGATTAAAAAAATAATATAATTAAGTTGATACATGTTGGTTGGACTGTTTTACAACGCTCATAGACTACAATTCATTTCTAGTTGTTTTAACCCATAATTTTACCAGTGACCTGTGTCATTTTGCTGGTCGGTGTTGTTTTTCGTCAGTCCTATAGCAGAAAGTAGTCTTGCACGACAGCAATGCATGGCAGCGGTTGCTTTTCATTGAAGGGGCAAAACAATCCTAGCAAAAACGTGAATGTTTAAATGAAAATAAAATAGGAATACTCTTTTTTTTATAACGGTGATAATTTTGTACATTTTTAATACGAGAAACACTGGGATAGGCTGAACTAATAGTAGAACATTGGAAAAAAATATATAATTGAAATAATGTATTTACATAATAACGATTGATAAATGTATACTATTATAATTGTTATAAAAAATGTGCAGCCATGTTTACCACATGTAACTTAATTACATGTAACATAATGACTTTAATAATAATAATAAATATTATTACTATTGTTATTATAATTATGACACCGGTATAGTTTAAAAAATATAGTCTACACTATTCAGGAACTACTGTCATCATCCTTGGGAATGTTTGAATGTTTGAAGAGAGCATGCAGGAGTTCCCAAAGGAGCTGCAGTAGTACTCAGTGTCTAGTAGATTTATTGTGTAGAAAAGATAAACGAAGCTATCAGTCGGGCGGCTTTTGAGAAATGAAGATAATAATGTTACTATAGGTGATGTCTCGGATGCCATTATTTTTCACTGAATATTTAAAGAGCTGCTGGAGGCTAGATGGATCTAGTCTTCTCTCGTGTCAGCTATCTTTTAAGAAGAGTCGTAGGCCTATTTACTTATTAATGGACGGAGAAGGGACAAGGAAATGTAGGGTATTCACCTACTATTGAATGGCAGAAATGGACAGGTCAATACAAGTTTTCGCTATGTGGCCAACATATATTTCAACATATTTGTGTATATGTATATACTGATATTTTTTATGAATTAATTAGATTTCTCCCTTATGTATAGGAGCCATTTACAGTAGAGTCTGTACGGTGCAGTTTTATTGGGGGCATCTCTAAAAATCTCACAAGCCAGGTTCATTGAATCCACACAAAAAATCCACACAAAAAAGCGTATTCAAATTGCGAAAATATAAGAACAATTGATTATAATTAAATATATGTAAGCAGTGATAGACTGACTCATACCAATGAGCAAGAAACTTTCACTTTATTGAAAACTACATGCAATAAAACTAAGAGGAAAAGGAAAAGACCTATGCAATATTGTAATGTTCCGTGTGGGAAAATCAATGGCCAGTTAATTGATGTGAGTGTTGGTGTGAGATTGTAAACAGGGTGATTTGCAGCCCAGTCGAGCGAGAGACATTTTAAATTAGAGTCACACCCAGACGGTCGGACTATAAGCTACGGTATTAACAATCACGGGTGAATGACACACAACAAGAATTTTTGGGGGCTGAATTAAAATAAACGGAGGGTTGAAAGCGAGAGATGGGGGTAGGGGTTAAATACAAGCAGTTAGAATCTCACTCCCACCCATATTGAGAGGGGCAATTAATGGGCATCACTGGAAACAAATGTGAGCAATATTTTTAGGTTGTATTGAAAAAGTTATCTATCACTGTTCTCTTATTCACAAAGCAAAAAAACAACATAAAAAATAAAAAAAGAAGATTAAGCTAAATGCATTAGCCGAAATGTTTGATGTTTCACAAAAAAATGATTGGAAAGATTTTTTTTCAATGCAGGGAAAGTGGCTGACGCTGTCTCTTGCGCACATAGTGAACTCAGTGCACGCTCTCTCTGTTACGCGCAATCGATATGGAGCATATAAGAGTGGGAGATGTGTGGGACCATCATTCACTATTATCACTGACATCCGATAATTGATCATTGCTCAGAAACACAGAGCGTTTGACCGCATAATTGAATAGCATAAGCAATATGTGCATTTCCACCGCACCCCAAGTAGCGTACTGTGCTGTATGTGGAAGCCGATAGGTCCGTCTCTTGCAAGTGTCCCCCTCTCTGTAATAGAGGGCTTTTGTGTTACACCGCATTCAACATGTAGTATTCACAGTTCGGTCGGCCTCTAAACACGATGCCCAAAGAATTACAACTAGTTGGATCACACTTTGAACTAGGTCAAATGCATTGGTGGATTAGAGTCTATGACAATAATAGAAGCTCATCAGCTCTGAATGATTTAATTAATTGAAAGAAACGAGAAACGTTTTTCAAGGATGCATTCATGAGGGGATTTTCAAATTCATAAAATTACTCTGGAGGAAAACCGTTAACCGTCTGCTCTACTGCTCAATACAATCCTCAAGGCGTTTAATTTTTTAATATGTCGTCCTGATACAAATTGTTGAAAAACACAGGACTTTTTAAGCTTTGGTGTTATTCCAGATTCATTTGTGCAGCTCATGAAGATAAAGAGGGCTTTCAATTGAGAGATAAAGTAGCAAATAACAAACAACAACATACAAAGACAGCGTCAGACCGTACTGAAATACTGACAATGCATTACATTTTAGATTTACACATTACGTTTTAGATTTACATTTCAGGTAATTTTAAAATAATAATCTAACATGAAAGTAATGCTATTATAAACATGACCTAATCAATTAGTTAACAATTTCCATTTCAAACAACAGGAATTCTCAATAATCATGATCAAGATTAATACAGGACAAGCAGGGGATGGCCTCATTCATGACACTGACATCCTTAATGCTGTCAGGGGATTACAGTCCTGATTATAGGGATTTCATGTGGAGATGGGACTGCTACAAAGACAAAAGTCCTTTATTTTCCATGTGCTACCACAACGATTAGTAGGCCTACCTTAGTTTTAACTGTATTCAACAGAAGAATACTAAGACATGTGGATATTATTATGTTGTATCCTTGGTTATAAAATGTGTTTTACTAAGTATGTTATCTATAATTATCTTATATTCCAAAGTCCTCCATTCTGTCTAACGCTTCCCTGTGATGAAATATCTTAATGAGGCAAAAGAAAAATGTTGCATTATAGGACGTAAAACCTTTGGCATGAAACCTTTGAGAAGTGTCTTGCATTAAATTGCTTTACATGTGCAGGAAAGCATATTGTCGATTAATTAAAACCTCAGACCTCTTATTGTCCTTTAGCAGCCCTGCTACCACTTGTCTCACAAGTGGGTTTTCAACACTCATGCCTACAGTAACAATTCTCTAGAGCATTACTTGATATCAATGGGGTGGTGTTTGAGTTTACATTTTCTTAGCTGGGGGTACAGCCTCCCCTGGTAGCTCTGACTGAAAAAAGGCAAACATGAAGAGTCACAGAGGAGTCAGAGTTCATCAATCTGGAGCATTCGGATCCCCATCTCCAGTGTGTGTTTGTGTCTGTATGTGTAGTCCAGCTCTTATTCAGTCACTGATGCTGAAAGATTTTGGTAGTCAAATAAGTGTCTGACCTACTGACATGAAGAAGTGAGATGAAAAAGGAGAGCCAACCGTTAATCTTGTATTTACTGCCATATGACACATGTAGCTAGAGTACGAGCATACATGCAGGCTTCTAGATGACAGTGGGGTAGGGAGAGCTTCTATCAGCTCTGAAAACCAGGACACAGTGGATATAGGGTGCAACTACACAATTATGTATGCTTATTTCACTGAAAAGGTTTTCATAGTTTAAACAAAGAGAAGGTTTGGACCATGATTGCTGCACAAACAGGGGTGTTGTCCATTTGCACTTTTGCAAGAAAATGAAATAGTCTGCTTATTAACACTTATTCATTTATTTAAATATTTTCGAATTATAAACACATTTTTTATATTAGAAAGTTTTTTAAAAATGTATATAATATAAAAGTAATCATAAACCACACACTGGACCTATATGTCTGTTTGTCATTACTTCAAGCAACACAGTGCATTTTTCTTTACTGTGTGCACATACACGCGCACGCATGCACGCACGCACGCACGCACGCACGCACGCACACACACACACACACACACACACACACACACACACACACACACACACACACACACACACACACACACACACACACACACACACACAGATATATGAATAAATAAATGGATATATACCATAGCCATTTCCAGAAATGCAATCATCAAATCCTTTCCCAGAGTTATGATGCAAATCCACTTATTTGATTACCCTCCCTTGCTTGAGCTAGAATAACGAAGAACAACATTGCACTAAATAATACCAAGCTTCTAATTCTGGAATCCCTTATATTATCTTTGAAAGCGAATTTGCTTTCATATGACAATGACAAATTATATTTGGAAACAGAAATTCTTGGTTTCTTAGATGTCTAACTGAGTCACAATTACATTTACACACATCACTTACACACATCACTTTAGACTTGGAGTTAGAGCACAAAGCATTCCAAACATCTTGAAGAAATTGAAGACATCACCAAAAAAGTTGAGTGTTTATGCTTTTTTAAAACCCTCAAAATTAGACTTTAAATTATCTCTACAACATCACATAGTCCTACAACCACAAGCATGATTAAACTTGTGTGTATATGACGCTCCTTTGGTTGAATAGGCACGTTAACCATAAAATTTAATGCATGCAGGTACCAAAATAGAGCAAACAAGTCAACAAGCACTACCGGTACATAAGCCATGCTACAGGAGTAGGGAAGTACATTAAGCCACGGGCCATGTTTTTGTCAGAGTGGATTGTCAGGGGCCAAGACCAGAATTCAATCTTGTTTTAAAAAAAATGTGTACACATCAAATTGACCACAGCTGAGATTAATTGTTAATTACATTCAGGCCCAATTACAAAATTTGATGTATTTCAAGGTGAAGTGAAATGGGAATGGATTTCAATATGTTTGAAATCAGTAGGTGGGGTTTGGCCTATAGGGCCACCTGCTGCCAACACCTGCCATAAATTCTCACAATAACCCTGAACATTCAAACACATCACATGGTTTATTTGTAGCAATCCCTGCGCAGACAGCCGTGCTGGATGGCCAGCGCTTTAACTCTGTCTCAAACATCCTCTTATTGCTATTGATAGTTAGCATCAGTGTCCTCGCTGAGAAATTGAGCTGCTGCGGGCAAACAGGGGCTATTGATCTCTCACTTGTCCCTGACTTGCCTGGAGCCAAAGTTGAGGGATGGGAGGGGAGATCGGGTTATACCACTACACACTCTTAGGCCCCTCACCTGGCATGCCTTGGGAAGGATGCGTGGTCTATGAAAAATATATGTGACGTATATCTGCCTACAGTGTTTACTGTAGACACCCTGAGTTATGGCGTGAGAGTTCTAGGAGGTATGATGCCTACATATCTCCAATGACATTTGCTCTGCCATCAATTGTGTTTTATTTGTATGCAGAAGTTGTCAGTTAATAGCTGCACTGTATGTTTTTTTGCCTAATTAGTCTAATATAATTTTAAATAATTAAAAAAATGTTTTTTATTCTTTAGGTTAGCATAATGACACCAATCTACTTGGGGTGTGCTATATCAATGATTAGTTCAAGATGTTCTTTAATGCTTTTTCATTTTTTTAAACAAGCAAAAACAAACAGAAAACTGAACTTATGCGATTGTGAATGAAATACGTCTCCTCCTTGAAAGGAAATTGAAGTTTCTTCTGTGTAAAGCCCTCAGTGATTTTATTTGATAGGGGCAACACTGTAAATCACTCAGTATATTTAATTTACTTTCACACTGGTGAACTGGACAAAGTGAAAGGACAACAATAAACTGGTAACCATGTTTATTTGTACCAAAAATAATAAATTAATGTGAAAGAGAAGAATTGCTATTTTGAATTTGGTGACAACATAGCTGGGGAAACTCTTAAGCATGGTTACAGACACTAGTGGCACCCTTCTTTAACATGCCGTTAACATTTTTAACCCATCTGCTAAAAATTGTGTTCAGTGTACATCATTTAAGAAATGATAAAATAACTTAGGCCAATAATAATATTACTTACGTCCTTTAAATTCACCTCTAGAATTGTGTACACCCATGGTAAACATCAGCCAGTAAAGTCTATTATCTTACACTGAATTATGAGAGAAATCTGACATTTAAACTTCCAATTATGTTTTTTGAGACACCTCCAATTTGTCTGGATTAGAGTCAAATAACTAGATGTGATGTGTAATTAGAGTTTAAAAAAGTTGTGACCTTAAGATTCAATCAACTTCTGCTATTCTCCAACCTGGATGTTTGGATATTTTTTCCCATGTCAAACCATCATCCTCTGATTATCATAAAAAAATACAAAATGTAATAAATCTGTAGAATACAGTATAAATTGCTTTACTTAAATCCAAAATGCCAAAATATATAAAACAATAAAATGTTATTACATAATACAGAGACTAAATAACATTGACACCTAACAATGTAAAATCAATAAATTATTATTTGTGCCTCGATTTGCCTTTAGAGCAGCTCAATCCTTCATGAAATGCTGTCATACAAGTCCTAAACTGTGTGTAGTGGGATATCGCACCAGTGTTTAAGAAGAAAAGTCTCCACTTCTTTGAGGGGTGAAGGAGGTGGACATTTACTTTCAAAACGAAAGCTAAAGGACATTACTGTCCAATGATGATATGATATCACATATTCTGATGAACCTTTCCGGATACATGATACATGACTGATCAGAGTATATTAAAATAGTTTTCATTGCTTAGAGTACAGGTTAAATGCTCTTTACACAAAGTTATCTGTCTCTGGGTTGACCTCTGCGTTCATGTTTCAGAATTGGCAGCACTACCATTAATGTTTATCTTTGTAAACTTTGTTTTAATTTAGACTGACTGGACCATAACCATGCTAATTTTTTTCTGTGGTACAATTTTAGACTCTCCTTTTGAGGCACTAAGCAAATATTCTGTTAATTGTTTGTTTATATCTGTTTGTCAGCTTTTTCTGTGTGAGCACTCCTCCTTTCTCCCAATGCACTTTGTCCGTGTTTGGCATACTGTGTGTTGTCATGATTTTTAGACTTCTTCTTGACACAGAGAAAATTTCATTTTTTAAATATAATTTACTGGATTTTATAGTAACACTCCAGACTTCTAAACAACTCAAAATTGTGCCGGTCATGTTACAGACAAAACAGTCACAAAAAACACCATTCTGTAATTCCCAACTCGGCCATCGTATGTTTTCCAAAAACCTTTGGTGACGTCAATTTTTGAAAATACTAAAAAGAAAACTAAAAGTTTTGAAGTGATTTGATCTTTGAATCGAGGCGATGGGAGAATAAAACAGGACAGTCAAACAAACGCATGCCCTGAATCTAGATGTATTTTCCATAGACAGTATAAATGAATGGATGAACAGACACCATTCATTCCTATGGAGAGCAAGTGAAGTCAATTAGAAACACTTTTTCAGTGTTAGCCTAGCAAACTGCGCAGGCTCACGCTGAGCATTATGACGTAGATTTGACGTGAGCAACTTGTCTGAACGTTGTAATTCTTCACCTAGCTTTGCCAAGAGAAATCTGAATCATTCTGAATCTTGCCTCTTAAAGACAAAGGAGAGTGTGAGTAGGAAGAACTTTTGATAAGTATTCTGATGAATGATTTTGTCCCTTTGACTCCATGTCCCCCTGATTGTCTGCAAGCTTCTCCTGGACTATGCAGTAATTTCTCTACTGTCCGACAGTAAGTAGAGTAAGTAAATAGTTAGCATATTTTCACAAAAACGGCTGCTACGGGGCCATAACGTGAGATATAATATAATGGAGATTTTTATACAGTGTCCTGTTTCTTTTGAACTAAACAATGGAAAAATACAGTCTTTAAATGCTTTGGATATCAATTTACTCGTTGTCAAAGTGACCCCTAAAATGAATGGGAGTCTATGGAATGGTAACGTAAGGTGATAGCCAGGTAGCCTCAGAATCCACCCAGGGCTACTTCAAGTTCCTGGCCCAAGCCTCTTGGTATTTTTGAAAATGTTGCAGTGACGTCACCAAAGGTTTTTGAAAAACGTACGGTGGTTGAGTTGGGAATTACCGAATGTGCTGAGAAAGTGTTTTATACATGGAAACATGACCGGGACAACTATTTTGAGCTGTTAAGGGGCAATTCATCTGTTCACCCAGGGGTATGTCCTCTGTTGTTGTGGTCTGTTACTACTAGGTTGTGTTGTTTGTTCTCAAAGAACAGGATAGTTTGTTCCTGCATATGGTGTAACTGGTGTGTCTCAGCATGGGTCATTATACTGATACCCTTTTCCACCCACCTTGTGCAATTCCTTTTGCTGGTTGCGCTCCGCTATCCTCAATATGGTTTTGGAAATGTTGGCGTTTTGACATTTGTTCATCGGTTGTGTTTGAGTTCAGCTTCATCCAGTCCCCAGCTGTGGAGAGGAGTCTAATCAAACTCACTTGATTAACATGGTGTTTTTTCTCTCTACATGGCTGATCTAGCTGCCTTGTAGGAATCAATGCCAGAGTCAAATCCCTTGGTCAGTTTGTTCTTGATGGGTCCACATTGGCTTAGGCTGCCTGTACCTCCCTGGGACCTGATACTTTGTGCCCACCAAAGGTAAACTTGGCAAGGAGGTAAATACACCCTTCCAGACCATTTCCATAACCAAACTTAAGCTTACTGTTGCACCAAGACCCAAGACCCAACACTCTGGATGGGCTTAAGGCTGCTATCGAAGCATCCTGGGCCTCCATCACACCTCAGCAGTGCCAAAGGCTGATTGCCTCCATGCCACGCCGCATTGAAGCAGTCATTTCTGCAAAAGGATTCCCGACCAAGTATTGAGTGCATAACTGAACATAATTATTTAAAGGTTGACTTTTTCTTTCTTTTTTTTTTGTATTACAAACACTTCTTTTATTGGTCAGATGAAATATGCTAATTCTTTGAGATTTTAGAATTTTGGGTTTTCATGAGCTGTATGCCAAAATCATCAGTATTAAAACAATAAATGACCGGAAATATATCAGTTGGTGTGCAATGAATCTAAAATATATGAAAGTTTAATTTGTATCATTACATTATGGAAAATAATGAACTTTATCACAATATGCTAATTTCTTGAGAAGGACCTGTATGTTGGTGGATGGTGGAGATGACCCGTCCTTATCCAGAAAATGCCCATTCACATTCACAGATAAAACGTAGAGATCAATTCATCTCTTAACTGGCAAATTAGCTGACCACAACCTATTACCCAAAGCCTAAATAAGCAGTAACTCCTCAGAAAGTCATAAGCCCTAGGATGAACCCTGCTTGTAGATCAAACTTTTTTTGGAACTAAGAAGCAGTTACTTATGCACTGGATTTGAACTTGTGAACATTGTAGTGACAGTTGGCAATGTGCACCACCCTTCAACACAACACCCTACGACACAACAACGCTGTTTGATGCTGATTTTGGTCACACTTCTCCTAGCATTGGGGTTGTTACATTGACAGCCCTTGTCTTAAGTTCATATTTAATGTATTTGCCTTCTACAAGATAGTTCCCTGCTAACGTAGTTCCTGAGATTTAGGGCTGAGTCCTTGTGACATTGAGCTCTGTATTATCACATACAGTGCCTTGCGAAAGTATTCGGCCCCTTTGAACATTTCGACCTTTTGCCACATTTCAGGCTTCAAACAAAGATATAAAACTGTAATTTTTTGTGAAGAAGCAACAACAAGTGCGACACAATCATGAAGTGGAACGAAATTTATTGGATATTTCAAACTTTTTTAACAAATAAAATCCTGACAAATTGGGCGAGCAAAATTATTCAGCCCATTTACTTTAAGTGTAGCAAACTCTCTCCAGAAGTTCAGTGAGGATCTCTGAATGATCCAGTGTTGACCTAAATAACTAATGATGATAAATAAAATCCACCTGTGTGTAATCAAGTCTCT
>JACXGM010000487.1:0-51712 GCA_016801145.1 Umbra pygmaea
TGCCACCGGCTTAAAGGCACAGGGGTTGCGGTGCCACCGGCTTAAAGGCACCGGGGTTGCGGTGCCACTGGCTTAAAGGCACCGGGGTTGCGGTGCCACCGGCTTAAAGACACCGGGGTTGCGGTGCCAGCGGCTTAAAGGCATCGGGGTTGCGGTGCCAGCGGCTTGGGCCCGCAATCGCTGCTTGCAGCTATATTTACTCCTTTGTTTTCCAATTCCAGGCAGTGAATCAAACTTTATTTCGTATGTAGCGGGAGATCGTGGGCGTCACCTCTCGGTGGAAATATAAGCCTTTGTTTAAGGTTAATCAGATGAGATCTCTTTAACGATTCTCCTGGCCCACGTTTAGTGCACGCCATAGTAAATGTGTTGAATAAATGTTGAGAAATAGACTGAACCGTATAAGACATGCTTAGATCGTAGATCATATTTATGAGTATAGACAACATTTAATTCTTGGTATTGTATTGTGTATTTCATTGTCCGGTTAAAGAGTTGTATTTATGCCGTTAAATGGAATTAAATATTATTCACTTTACTAAGTTCTGTCTGACATTCTAAATCATTTTCCAGAACATCTCCAGTTGAGTCATTAATGGGAACGTAAGCTATCTTGTTGCGGCCTGCTCTTAAGTTTCAGCCCTTATCACGCACACATTCAAGCTAGGTAGCCTATGCACCAGGTCTGACTTGCGGGCAACGCTTTAGTTTCCTGGGTCGCTCTAGTATTTCTTTCCTTGGCTGTTTACACACTAGGATAAATGATCATTATGAGGTCAGATAGTTAGATAGGAAATATCAACATTGTCTATTCTATCAATCCTCTATACGCATTTATTAAGCATTTCTCCGTTCTTAACTCAGACTATTGCAACAGGGGAGAAAAGGAAATATATTAATTATTAATGCTTTAACTTCATAAGTGCATCTTAATTGTATCCTTTTACTCCTTTGACTTCAACCATAGGTGAGGGTAGGAACAAAAACTGCCTGGTAGATTGAGAGCTTTGCCTTCTGGCTCAGCTCTCTTTTCGTCACAACGGTGTGATATAATGATTGTAATACCGCCCCCGCCTCGCCGATTCTTAGACTAATCTCCCGCTCCATTGTTGCCTCACTTGCAAACAAGACCCCAAGGTATTTGAACTCCTTCTCTTGGGGTAAGGACTGATTCCCTACCTGGAGTAGGCACTCCATCGGTTTCCTGCTGAGAACCTTGGCCTCAGATTTAGAGGTGCTGATCCTCATCCCAGCGCTTCACACTCGGCTGTGAACCGATCCAGTGAGTGCTGAAGGTCACAGGCTGATGATGCCATCAGGACCACATCATCTGCAAAAAGTAGCGATGAGATCCTCAGCCCACCGAACTGCAACCCATCCCCACCCAGACTATGCCTCGATATCCTGTCCATAAATACTACAAACAGGATTAGTGACAAAGCGCAGCCCTGGCGGAGATCAACCCCCACATGAAACAAGTCCGACTTACTGCCGAGAACCCGGACACAGCTCTCGCTTTGGTCATACAGAGATTGGATGCCCCTAAGAAGGGACCCCCTCACCCCATACTCCCGCAGCACCTCCATCAGTATCTCCCAGGGGACTCGGTCATACGCCTTCTCCAAATCCACAAAACAAATGTAGACAGGATGGGCATACTCCCAGGCCCCCTCCAGGATCCTTGCGAGAGTAAAGATCTGATCCGTTGTTCTACGACCAGGACGGAATCCACATTGTTCCTCTTCAACCTGAGGTTCGACTATCGTCCAAACCCTCCTTTCCAGCACCTTAGGGTAGACTTTACCAGGGAGGCTGAGAAGTGTGATACCCCTGTAATTGGCACACACCCTCTGGTCCCCCTTTTTAAACAGGGGAACCACCACCCCAGTCTGCCACTCCTTTGCAATGTTGCAATGTTGAAAAGGCATGTCAGCCAAGACAGCCCCTCCACACCCAGAGCTTTCAGCATTTCTGGATGTTTGACTACCTTAGTGACTTCCACCAGGGAAATTGATGACAATCCCCCATCATCCTCTAGCTCTGCCTCTAATATAGAGGGCATAGAAGTAGGACTCAGGAGTTCCTCAAAGTGCTCCTTCCACCACCCTATTACCTCCTCAGTTGAGGTCAACAGAGTCCCACCCTTACTGTATACAGCTTGGATGGTTCCACGCTTCCCCCTTCTGAGGTGGTGGACGGTTTTCCAGAAGCACTTTGGTGCCGACCGAAAGTCCTTCTCCATGTCTTCTCCGAACTTTTCCCACACCCGCTGCTATTCCTCTTTCACGGCAGAGACTGCAGCCCTTCGGGCAACTGCTTCTGGAGTCCTCCGGGATAACATATCTCGGAATGACTCCTTCTTCAGTCGGACGGATTCCTTGACCACCGGTGTCCAACACAGTGTCCGTGGGTTACCGCCCCTTGAGGCACCCAAGACCCTAAGACCACAGTTTTCCACCGCAGCTTCAGCAATGGAGGTTTTGAACATTGTCCACTCGAGTTCAATGCCCCCAACCTCCACAGGGATGCACGAAAAGCTCAGCCGGAGGCGTGAGTTGAAAGTCTGTTGGACAGGGGCCTCCTACAGACGTTCCCAATTCACCCGCACTACCTGTTTGGGTTTACCAGGTCTGTCCAGAGTCTTCCCCCACCCCCTGACCCAACTCACTACCAGATGTTGATCGGTTGACAGCTCCGCCCCTCTCTTCACCCGAGTGTCCGAAACATACGGCCTCAGATCAAATGAAACAATTATAAAATCGATCATTGACCTTCGGCCTAGGGTGCTCTGGTACCAAGTACACTTATGAGCATCCCTATGTTCGAACATGGTGTTCGTTATAGACAATCCATGACTAGCACAGATGTCCAACAATGAACAACCACTCGTGTTTAGATCAGGGAGGCCGTTCTTTCAAATCAAGCCTCTCCATGTGTCTCCATCATTGCCCATGTGCGCGTTGAAGTCCCCCAGCAGAACTATGTAATCCCCAACTGGAGCCCCATACAGGACTCCATTCAAGGTCTCCAAGAAGGCAGAATACTCTGAACTCATGTTTGGTGCATATGCACAAACAACAGTCAGACAAGCAGGCAACCACCAGGCACAGGGAGGCGACCCTATAGTCAACCGGGGTAAACTCCAACGTAGCCGCGCTCAGCCGGGGGCTTGTGATTATCCCCACACCCGCCCTATTTAATTCTTTATCCATTTAATTTTCATACAATATTATTGTTAGGGCACCATTATTTTCACAGAATCCAGACATTAACACAGAATTTAACAACAGGCGTGTCACTAGATTTCAAAATCTCCTGGGGCTCAGAAACATGACCCAGGGCTGAGGGGATTGGGTGT
This sequence comes from Umbra pygmaea, assembly GCA_016801145.1. Lineage (NCBI taxonomy): Eukaryota > Metazoa > Chordata > Actinopteri > Esociformes > Umbridae > Umbra > Umbra pygmaea. The sequence continues at coordinate 3,359 of JACXGM010000487.1, forward strand.
GTGCAAATTTGTTTTTCATTCACAGGAAAGTCTTAAAGAAAATGATCCACTGGTCATTTCAATGCTTGGGCTAATAAAACGTGTTTCTAAACTTTTTCAAGACCTTGTGTCACCGTTCCATCCTCCAATCTACCTCAGGTAATCTTTAGCTAAAAGCCTTGACTTGGACCATGACAATGTCATTAGTATGATGAGATTATACAAATCTGCTGGATGTGGTAGTGGTCTTGCAATGAGACTAAAGGAGCTATTCAGCAAAAATAGCAAGTGAATGATGGCCTGGGTCATGCTTAAGGCCAGGCATGGTAGCCTAGTGGATAGCACTGTGGCCTCACAGCAAGAAGGTTCTGGGTTCCCGGGCCTTACTGTGTGGAGTTTGCATGTTCTCCCCATGTCTGCCTGGGTTTCCTCCAGGTGCTCTGGTTTCCCCCACCATCAAAAACATGAAGGTTAGGTTTGGGAGTACAGAGCATATATGCTATAATCTGGCTCATTTACAGTCTGTACAGAAGTATAAGATTGTTAAATAATGTGTGCTGTCCCAAGTAAAAAAGTCTGTAGGCTATGGTCAATTTAAAATTAAGTAAAAGAATGAAATGCCTACACTCTGCTAATTTTCCCATATATTTATTGTGCAATTTAAAAGTAAGAACATTTTTTGGTGTCTCTATTTTGTACTGTAGGTAGATTCTCTTGGTTAAAGCAGTTTCTAGTGTTCATTTAGTTTAGTATTTTCCAGATAGTGTTGGCTGTATGTTTTTCTAAACATGTAAGGTATGACATGTGAAAGGCATGTTGGCAAGTAATTTCTATCATGGCTACCTGATAAGTAGCCTTTGCAAGTTCACTATGAACTGTTTGTGTTTTAGAAATGCACTGCAAATCAGTGTGTTTTAGGCTGTATGCTGTGGCTGTTTTTCACCTAGTTACATAAGTATCATCTTTAATTATGATTAAATGTTTAATAGTCGAAATGTTCACACAAATTGTTGTTAACCACTACAGTTTAATACATATTCTTCTTAAAGCTGGAAGGTTTAACACTTATAGTTTCTAATGAGCTAAATAATATAGTGACACTTGAATTAGTATTGGCAAATGAAAGATACAATTAGTCAAATAAATTTTGAGTCAGTATGATTCATGCTAGAGTGCATCAAATAAACAATATTGTTATGTTATGTTATCTATATTTAAACAATTGACAGTAATTTAAATTACTATATTGTCTCTAAAATAAATCAAAACAAAGTCTGCGCTGCATATAGCAAATCATTCATCATAAAGATCAGGCTTCCGTTCGAATTCACATGATCTCAGTCTCCTATAAGAATTCAACATGCTAGTTCCTAACGTTTACTATAGCCCTAAAATATTGTTTTAGTTTTTTTTTGTAGTTTTCAAAAAAAGCTACATAGTTTAGGTTTGTGGAATCAACAACAGGTTTGCATGTGTAGCAATACAAATATTAATTGGCATACTGCAACGTTTCCCCTTCCTGCTCCGGACACCACCATGGACATTGTCTATTACATGTTATTCTTGTTTTCTTGTGAGTTCGTGACACACAGCAACCATCAGGAAAGAGTAATAATCTCTGAATCGTCTTTTTCAGTGTAACCAAATATTCATAGTTTTCTTGGAGTCGGCTCGGATTTGGAGTCGATTTCAGGCTGTGGGGAACAATCAAACAACGACAACTATCCAGAATTGGAGTCCGGATTGGGGGCAGGTTGCATGACTGCTCTGTGAATGAGGTTGGCATGGTGAGTAGCTCGGATGGAGGGGGGGAGGTTATGCAGGAGCTTAATGAGGGGCATGGCCCAGTGGAGGGTGAGGGGCATATGTACATTAAGGTGGAAAAGAGGGGGAAGTACGAGAGGAAGCGTGTTAGAGAGGATGGTGAAGTGAGGAGGGGACGGGAAGGGTTAAGAGGCGAGGAGAGACGAAGGAGTTTAAGGTAATGGTGGTGTTTTCTGAGCCTACGCGGAAAATCATGCATCCGCTAGCGTTGTCTAAAGCTATTAAGGCAGAGGTTGGGCCAGTTAATGATGCAGCGTGTGTAGGGTACGGCAGGGTTCTGATTTTTGCTGTCTCTGAACCGCAGCGTGAAAAGTTACTGACAATGACGTCCCTGAATGGGGCTGTGATTAAGTGTCATGTCCCAGGTGGTTGGGCTAAGGTTATGGGGGTGATTACAGGGCTGCCGCTGGATGTATCAATGGAGGAATTTCAGAGGGAAGTTACAGGGGGAAGTGTGGTGGAGGCAAGGCGTATGACGAATAAAAATACGGGGAAAGGGGTGGAGAGCCCAACGGTGCTGATAGAGTTTGATGGTCGTCTACCCAGTAGGGTGTGGTTGGGGTACATGAGCTTCTATTTGAGGGAGTATGTGCCGTCACCGCTGAGGTGCTTCAAGTGCCAACGTATGGGACATGTGGCTGGTGTGTGCAAGGGGCAGAGTTGTTGTACAAAGTGTAGAGGCCCACAAGAGTATGGGAAATGTGATGCTCAAGCCAAGCTGAGGTGCTGCAACTGCGCCGGGGAACACAGTGCAGTGTATGGGGGATGTAGTGTGCAGAGGAAGGAGGCAGAGGTACAAAGGTTTAGGATACATAATAAGGTCTCCTATGCAGAGGCAGTGAGGTGAACCTGTAGCAAGGGCCCAGGGTGAACGTGGGTTGGTAGACGGTGGAGGGAATGTGGTGGTGGTGGTGGCTGGGGAATCCAGGGTGTGTAGGCATGAGGTATGCTCAGTGACGAAGGAGACGTTGGTGGTGAAACGGGTGGATTTCCTTGCATTTATATGTAGCGTAATTAATTTGAGTGAGCATTGAGTTGGTGGTGAGGGCAGCGAAGGAGCATCTGGGGATGACAGCAGTGTCAGGGGAGATGATGCATGATATGTTGGCACGGGCTAAGAGTGGGGATGTGGAGCGGAGTGGTAGTTAATGTCTTTTGTGCTGTTACAATGGAATGCAAGGAGTTTAAGATGTATGTGTATGAGTTAAGTGTTGTGCCAACTGTTATTTGTGTGCAGGAAACTTGGCTAAAACCTGGATTTTGTAATACCAGGGTTTCATGGGGTGAGGAAGGATAGACTACTTGGTGGTGGTGGGGGATGCGCTATGTTCGTGAAGGAAGGGCTGGCGTACAGAATTGTGGATTTACAGGATGCTGAGTGTGTAGGGATTGAAGTGTGCAGGAATTAAGGTAACATGGTGGTGTTTAACTTCTATAATCCTTGTAAGCCTCTAAGTGTGGAGCAGCTGGAAGTAATTAGATGTGTGGGGGGGGGTGGAAAGGTTATTTGGTGTGGTGATTTTAATGCACACAATGAGATATGGGGAAGTGGCCCCACTGATGGTAATGGGACTGTGGTGGAGGAATATATGGAGGGTTGTGGGATGGTGTTTGTTAATGATGGGGGTGGTACAAGAGTTGATGTAGTTAGGGGCACTGACTTATGCTTAGATCTGATGTGGGTGTCTGCGTCTATGAAGGGAGGTGTGACTGGCAAGTGCTACGAGACTGTAGGGAGTGACCATTATCTCATTGTGGGTAAGTTTGAGGTGGGTGTATGTATGCAGAGCAGGGGGCATAACAAGAGGTGGTGTTTTGAGAAGGCTGATTGGGAGATGTTTCAGTATTTGTGTGAGATGGAGGGTAAAGAGTTGACGTTGGTCAGTGAATGACTGCAAAGCAGCACTGACGTGTGTGCTTATTTCAGCGGCAGATGTGGGTATACCAGTAAGGTAAGTAGGGACGCAGGAAGAGGATGGTGCCGTGGTGGACTGATCAGTGTTCAAAAGGGGTACAGGAGAGGGATAGGGCGTTTAGGGCACTGAGGAGTAGCATGTCGGAGAGTATGGTGTTGGACTTTTAACGTAAGAGAGCTGGGGTTAGGAGAACGGTGAGATGGGCCAAAAGGGAAGCATGGCGTGATTTCTGCTCAACCATAGGGAGGGGGACGGACATTGGAAGGGTGTGGAAAATGTTTAGGAAGATGATGGGAAAGGGGGGGAATGTTGAAATACCTGTGTTGGTGGAGGTGATGTTGTTGCTATAACATGTAAAGAAAAGGCAGATGCACTTGGGGTAGGGTTTGCGAAGGTGCATAGTGGTGGTCACCTATGTGAGGAAAGTAAGAGGAGACACTGTGACATGTTTGAGCAGAATGTAGATGTGTTGAGGAAGAAGGTGGCAACAGGTGAGGCGATTGATGCAGAATTCACCAGATTTGAGTTGACACGGGCATTGGTGGGGTGAAGGCAGACGGCTCCGGGAGAAGATAGGGTGTGTTATGAGATGGTTAAGAAGGCCCCTGAAAGTGTGTTGAACTCCTTAGTAGGGTTGTATAACAAGGTGTGGAGGACTGGGGTGTTGCCTGATGAGTGGAAACGTGTGATCGTGCTGCAGTTTGCCAAACCTGGTAAAGATCCAGTGAAGGTGGACAGTTATAGGCCTATTGCTCTGACGTCCAACCTGTGCAAGCTGATGGAAAAAATGGTAGTGCGGACGTTGATGTTTTTCTTGGAGAGTAGGGGATTGATGAGTGAGGCGCAGAATGGGTTCAGGAAAGGGAGGTCTACTATGGATGCGTTGGTGGTGGTTAGCACAGAGATAGCCAAAACGCTGGCGATGAAGGCGATTATGACGGTGGTGTATTTTGACATAGAGAAGGCGGAGGGAGGGGGTGTTAATCAAGCTGAGTGCACTGGGTGTTAGGGGTAGGATGTATAACTGGATTATGGATTTCTTGTTTGATAGGCACATACAGGTGAGGGTTGGGTCAGTACTGTCAGGGATGTATGAGGTAGTTAATGGTACCCCACAGGGCAGTGTGATTAGCCCAGTGTTGTTCACATTGATGATTGATGATGTGTTTAGGGATGTAGGGCAAGGAATAGGTGTGGCACTGTATGCGGATGATGGGGCGTTACGGAAGAGAATGAGAATTTTGTGATGAAGAAGGTGCAAGAGGCTGTGGGTGTGGTTGAGGACTGGTCCAAGACGTGGGGTGTTAGGATGACGGTAGCTAAATCTTGTTTCACAGTGTATTCTAGGCAGAAGGTGGGGGATGTTAGGCTGCGTGTGTATGGTCAGGATCTGGAAAGGCTGCCGGAGTTTAAGTATTTAGGGTTGTGGTTTGATGAGAGGCTTACTTGGAAGAGGCATGTGGAGTATGTTGAGGTAAAGTGTAGGAAGGTGTTGAACCTGATGAGGGCAGTGGCAGGTTTTGATTGGAGGGCGAACAGGCAAACGCTGCTGTATATGTACCAGGCACTGATGAGATCAGCAATAGATTATGGGTGTTTTATTTATGGAGCGGCGACAAAAACGGTGGTGCAACGACTAGACAGGGTACAATCATGGGCACTGAGACTGTGGGGGCTTTCAGGACTACTCGGGTGGTGGCATTGCAGGTTGACACAGGGGAATTACCGCTGCAGCTTGAGGCGGGATCGGTTGGCATTGGCATAATGGGCAAGGTTGAAGGGGTGTGGAAACATTCACCCTGGGGTCATGGCGACCAGGGAGTGTTGGGAAAGGGGTGTGGGTAGGCAGAGGGCGTATGGGTGGATGATTGAGCCGAAATCTGCATAGTATGGACTAGGGGGGATTGCGATTGGGCCAGCAATTGCATTGGGGGCTGTTCTCGATGCCAAGTGTGGATTTGGACATGATTGAGAAAAGGAGGGAGTGGGGCAGAATAGATGTGAGTGTGTGTGGAAAGGTATGTCAGTGGTCGGTTTTTGAATTTTTAGGGGGTATACGGATGGGTCTAAGGCGGCAATTGGTGGTAGGGTGGGTGCAGGAGTGCATGTCCCTGAGTACAATATCAGTTTGTGTCGAAGAGTGACAGATAATGTATCTGTGTATACGTCAGAGATGGTGGCTGTGATCGTTGGGTTGAGATGGGTGGAGGATGTGACACCAGGTAGGGTAGTGATATGTTCAGACTCAGCGGCAGTGTTAAGTAGTATGAAGAATGGTAGGTCAGATAGGAAGGATTTGTTGGGTGAGTTGATGGGAATATTGTTGGGGTTGGAGCTACAATGGGTGGATGTGAGATTTTGCTGGGTTCCCTTGCATGTTGGAGTGGATGGTAATGTGGGGGCTGACTCGGTGGCCAAGAGTGCAGCAAGAAGGGCTGAGGTGGACTTTTGGGTAGCGTTGGGGCGCAGGGAGGTCAAGTCTTTGATACGGGCTGCAGGGATTGAGGAGTGGGAGAGGCAGTGGGGTGCAGGTGGGAAGGGCAGGTTTTTCCATACTGTACACAGGTCAGTGAAGGAGGAGATGGGAATGGTGGGGTGTAGGAGAGAGGAGGTGGTGTGGAGTAGGTTGAGGTATGGTCACTCAGGTTTAAATGACACATTGAGATTAGTGGCCAAACATGATACAGGTTTGTGTAAGGGGTGTATGGTGTTGGAAACAGTGGAGCATGTGCTGTTTTTTTGTGAAAGGTATGATGTTGAGAGGGAGATATTTTATAGAAAAGTTAGGGAGGCTAAATGGGCATGGGACCGGGTGGGGGTGCTTGGGGGGGGGGGTAGAGGGAAGGAGGTGGTACTAAAGGCTTTATTTTATTTTTTTAGGACCACTGGGCTGTATATGAGGATATAGAAGGGAGGCTGTGACCGGCCTCACACTCCAGTGCAGTAGGTGGCGGTACATGCACCATTAGTTGGATGCGATCTGCCAAAAACTTTAAAGAAGAAGAAGTTTCATCGTTGGTTATTGTATCTCTGTCAAACCCTGTCTGTGCCATCCACTTGTTCCTGTCTTCATTTTGTTTTTTGTAAGTACCTGTCATCCTGTCTATTTTCTCAGTTACCTCATTTAGTAGTTAGTCTTAGGAATCCAGTTTTCAGTTTGGTTTTGTTACTTTTGGTCTACAGTCTCGTTGCAAATCATTTCAGTTGTTTTCTCCTACTGGAAGATTTTTGTTAATAAACTGTTAATACTTTTTCCTGAGTCCTTAACTTAATTTCTGACACACATTAATTTATTAAACATGTAAGGGATGGCCAAGCAAGGTAAGTGGCTCTTTGGTGGGAAGTTCTCACTAACTCAGATCTTTTTAAGTTGTTTGGTGAAAACAACATATGTTTTGATTAAATGTGTTTTTGAGTCAGTAACCCCAGAGCCTGCAAGACCCCCAAATTAGATTCAATTGAATGATTGAACAACTCACAACATAAGTCTTTTTTTAAGCAGAGGCTGGGGTATTATAGGCTTGGCTTCTATGATGTTATTTAAAATCGAGATAAGCAAAATACAATTTTCGGGAAATATGAAGAAAATAACAATTATAAACCAGATGTAAAGCAGAAAGGAAAGCTGGCAAAAAATGCCAAGTACATAAATTTATCAATGACAACTCTCATCAATGTCACTGTCCTGTCATTAAGGCACAACTATTTGACTATAATTACAATTGTGTATTCCATTAACCAATGTGTTGATTAGATGAATGCTGATTAACTGTATGACAATCTTTTGCCATATTATTTCGGTTGAAACCCCAGCAGTGTTCTTGGGAGATGCAGAAGTTCAGATTTTTCAACTCGGGCGTGAAACGGCAATTAGTTTCAAACGCATTAATGCACAAGAAGCACCAAATGAAATCACTTGCGCGTGTCAAGTCAGAAGCTCAATTCGCCTCTTTCGTGCAAACTAGATGCGCGAATGTGGCGGAATTGCGTCCATCGTGGCACACTAAATGCGTCTAACGTGCCGCAGGACCTCCAGACGCACGTAAACGCGTTTTTACATGGAAATCCTTCGCTCCAGACGCTCAATTCGCATTTGGTCTGAACGTAGCAAAAAGATGGTAACAGAACACCCAAATGTAACCCTTCCTAGCCAAACCTGTCACTCTAAGAAAACATCATACAAGACATGATCAACAGTTTCCTCCACTACACACCCATCACACAGACCCATCTTATGCTTACCTACCACATTAAATGATTAATTTAACCATGTATGCCCCAACCTCATCCTACACCACCCCCTCTCTCCTAAATCCCAGTATCCCTGTCTCTAACCTCACTGTCCGCTTCACCTCATAATACCCTCTCCCCTTCCTGCTACCATCCCACCTTCTCTACCAGAAGTCAAACCCCATCCCCCGTATTAAAGATTAAACTTCCCCCCTGCCCAATGGTACATGCACACTCACCCTCTCCTTCCTACATGAACTCTTAGCCAACCTCAGCCACTTCATTAACCTCCACACCAGCATGAGCCAGCACCCAACAAAACCAAACCACCACACCCATCCTCTCTAAACCCAACAACAACACCATCAGCTCCACCAACAGATCACCCATATCCAAAAAAGCACAATTTGCAGCTATGTCTGGTTTCCCAAATGTAATCGGTGCTATTGACTGCACTCATGTTGCCATAAGGGCACAATGAATGAGAATGAATATGCTTTCATTAATCGAAAGCATTTTCATTCCACCAATGTCAAAATAATTTGTGATGCAGACATTTTGCTGTAATGTAGCCAATTTTCCCCCACCCTTGGCAGACACACTTTCGCGATGAAGCGCTAGACGCTTTGACATCGACTGAAATCTGACCACTTTTAATTTCGGCCACGGTCCGACTTTCTTTCAGCGCTTGCAAACTTTTGCCACTGCAACGCCTATTCGGCATTGGTAATAGGCACACTGTGCCCTTCAAATATTTTCCTCCTCTTTTCCACATCGCCAACAATATTTTCTACTTCACATTGAGTGAAGTAGATTTTTTTGGTTTTCCTCTGTTTGCCATGATTTCTGAAATTAATTAATATTAATTTTGGGGCATTTCAGACTATTTATGGCCAAATATGGGTGTGACATGTAGCCGCAAAAGCTGTGCCACGTATTAGAGTTGATTGTGATTTATAAAGGGAAAACGGCGTAGGACGTGCGTGCGCACTGTTTTATAAATCTGAATATTTCTTTGCGTACGCATGTCCTATATTTCGTCCGTATGCCACTTCTGACGCAAATCCACCGCAAAGTTTTATAAATGAGGCCCCTGGTCCTTAAATCTCTGGATAATCTGCACATAAAAGTCTGGTAAATACACACCCGCACCAGCCCGTCCAGTGGTCGGATCGTTTGACCCATCTATATACAACTGCACAAATGTAAAAAAGTATTTTTCAAAATTCCTGTCCACACACATCCCACTCGTTCCTATCCTCTAACAAACTCCAATCCACCCACGGAACCAGAAACAACCAATGTGGGACACTCCCCAAAGCAACCATAGACCCCACCATCTTCTCACTCAACTTCACGCTCGCAGCAAATCCCACTGCCACAACCACCTGATGACCCTCCACGCTCCCCTTCAATCGTGCCCAGTATGATAGTGCCATTTATTCCAACACCCCTAACTTTCCTCGTAAAATAAATAATAAAATATGACTTGGCTACCGACAACCTGCACCCCCATGTCAACAACCACCACAGTAACTTCCACCTGCGTCTTCCTTATCACCCAGTCTGCATTCCTCTTCCTTTTCCACAATGCACTATCATGTGCATACGGTGCTACACCCAACCTCTGGCCCACTGCATCAAATAGCACTCAACTTAATCAATGAACCCTCCCTGCACATCGTGTCATACAATTTCTCAACATCAATATATGCCACACACACCACTGCCTTCATCGGCAATGTTTTAGCTACTGCACACCGTGACTAATGCATTTCCAGTTGACCCCTCCTGAACCCACTCTGTGCAGCACTCACCAAACCTCTCTGCTCCAGAAAATACACCACCCTACTTACCATCATCTTCTCCATTAATTTACCCAAATTAGATGTTACCGCTGTAGGCCTATAACTAGCCACCCTAGTAGGGTCCTTACATGGCTTCAGAAAGGGGAACACCACCACCACTCTTTTCCAGCCACAATCCAAGTCTTCCACACTTTATTATACAATTCTAACACTGCTCTCCACACACTGACTACTTCTCAACTATGACATAACATATTCTAACTTCCCCTGGGGCCGTTCTCCTACACCCATGCAAGTCTTTCGCCAATTCATACATAGAAAACTCTGCATCCATTGCCTCACCAGTCTAACCCCTCCTCGCCATGACATCACCATGTGCCCTAAGTACAGCTGCTTGCCTTCTGTTAACTTCCACACTAATATGATCATCCCAGTGCACAGCTCCAGACGCCCTACATATAACATTAGCTTTATCCACATTCATGACTGCAGTAACCCCACCTTCGACCAATGCCGGCACCCCCCACACACCCTTCCCTAACATCTACCACACCTTATTCAGATCTGTCCCCCTCCCTCCAAATAGTTGAACAGAACTCATGCCACTCCTCCCTTTTAGCTATTTTAATTGTCCTCCTCACAACTGCACGCATCTTTTGATAATCCCTTACATTACCCTCCACCAGATCGGACCTCAGCACCCTCAAAGCAACATCCTTCTCCTTCATCCACATTCATCCATCCACCACGGCACCACACTCTTCTGACCCCCACATTTTTCCACCAGAATCACCAGCACTGCTTCTGCTAAAAACCCGTCCGTCACCGACTCTGCACACACATCAACTGACTCATCCTCTTAACACCTGCCCACACACCCCGTCACACAAGCTCATACTCCTTCCAGTCTGCCTTCCCAAAACACCACCTATGGGATGCCACTCTATCCTGTCTACACACTTCTACTGCTACTCTACACACCACAGGGTAATGATCACTACCTACAGCAGTCCCATGCCGCACCTCCCACTCACACCTCAACGCCAACGAAGCAGACGCCACTGTCAAATCTAAACATGATTCCGACCCCCATTCAAAATCAATCCTAGTGCCCCGCCCATCATTCATACACACCAGCTCACGACACCCCATAAAGTCCTCCACCATTTTTCCATTACCATACAACTTCACACTCCCTCACACCTCGTTATGAGCATTATAGTCCCCACACCAGATCACCTTACCAGCACTGCACTTTTTATCAACGTCTTCCAAACTCTCCAACACCAGCTGCTCACAGGGGTTATAAAAATTAACTATCCCCACAGTTCTCTCTATAACCTATAACCTATTTTCCCACACAATCTGAGACATTCACCTGTCTGTAATCCACCCCATCTTTAACCTCCACCCATGCCATCCACTCTATCACACCTGACCTGAACCCTGAAATCACAAAATCCAAACTAGGTTTAAGACATGTTTCCTGTACACGCATCACATCAGGTTAACACATTCAAACCAAACACAAACTTCTTAAACTCCTGCCCATTAGCCACCAAATTCTTTGCGTTCCATTGAAGGACCACAAACACCATCCTAAGTCGGTAGGTGTCCTACCCCATCACCCCATCTACCTGTCAACACCTAGCAGCTCGTAAAAACGACATCTATTCAAGCAGACTTATTCTTTACCTTATCACTGATATTTATTATATTTCCACCACCAATGGATATTTACCACCCCAAACATTCATGTCTCAGACAACACCACCTTGTGAACACCCAGACCTTCTTCCGAAACTGGCCCTGCACTTTGCTCCTTCTCTACCTGAACACCCAACCCAAGGCCACCCACTCTCTGGACTGTTTCAGCATAAGTGACCTTGTAAAGTACTTGAAACCGCTGCACCTCTGCTGCCTTTTTTTTAAACCTACACCCCCAAATGCAGCACTTTGCTCCCCACCAGTTACAGCACTTCACCTTGTCCCTTTCCCCACACTTTCCATACTCACAAGCAGGGGCGCCACCAGGAATGTTGGGCCCCATGACAAAAAATCTAATTGGGCCCACTCTGCACAGCTGTTGTAGTTTTTACCTATTTTTTGTGGCCCCTGTCAGTCAACAGCCCTTGGAATTGTCCTAACCTTACCCCTATATGGTGTCCCTGCTCACAAGGACCCCTGCACCTGGCACACCTACCCTGCCCTCTGCACACAGCAGCCACATGCTGCATACAATGACACTTAAAACACTGCAGTGGTGGTTGCACATATTTCCTCACATAAAAGCTGAGAAACTGAACCTGCACTTCACTCTGCAACAGCCCTCCAAACTCCAACAACACTGTCTGACTCACATTCTCTAACCCCATCAACCAATATTAATCCTTCTTGCTTCCACCACTATCTTTCCTGACACCATCCTCTTAACTTTAGCCATTGACAACTCCTCCAGAACAACCGTGATTACCCCTCTCACCTTCGCTTCACCGGACCCTTGCCCGACCCCTATTAAACATCTCCAACTTCATTAACTTATCCCGCTGCACCTCGTTATTTACAACAATAAGGACCCTACCAAATCTCAAACACACTTTCTCTTTCACCCTCCCAACCTCTGCCTTTATCAATGTAGTCAGTGTGATAGGGTGTAGCACCCTACCTGTCGGGGCTGTAAACACCACCAAAACCTTATATCCCTCCTCCATACAGTTGTACTCAAAAGTGTGCATACCCCTGGAGAATTGATAACAGTCAAAGTCAAAGTTGTTTATTTATCATATGCATCGAATTGCATACATCATTCTATGCAGAGAAATTTCTTTTGACATGGCACGGCGATTCTATGCAGTGGGCTTATAAACAAGAATTACAACAATATAAGAATTTTAAAATAATAATGACAATAGTAATTATAATAATAAAACAGTGATCTGAGCAGTGATCTGGGAAATGTACAACAGTAGAAGTAGTAAATATTATAGATTTGGCATGGAATATTGCTTTTAAGGTGCATTTGAATTCTGCTACATCAGCTGTAGAGAGCATAAAGTGACCAGAGAGTGTTAGTGCTCAATAGATGTACCATTTATAAAGAAAACATGAGTAAGCAGGCAAAACAATGTTGTTTTTTATTTCTCATGGGAGTCATATTCAACTGTAAGTCATAACAGAATGAAACAATCATAAAATAAAACATGGCAACAAGAAAATAATTAAATGACCCCTGTTCAAATGTCTGCATACCCTCAGTTCTCAATATGGTGTATTGCCCCCTTTAGCATCAATGACAGTGTGCAGTCATTTGTGATAGTTGTATATAAGGCCTTTAATTATTGCAGGTGGTATAGCTGTCTATTTGTCTTTGCAAAATGCCTCCAGGTCATGCAAAGTCTTTGGTTATCTTGCATAAACCGCACATTAGAAACCTCCCCTAGTGGCTCCATGATATTAAGGTCAGGAGACTGTGATGGCCACTCCGGACCCTTCACCTTTATCTGCTGTAACCACTGGAGGGTCAACTTGGCATTGTGCTTAGGGTTATTGTCAGGCTGGAATGTCCAAGTACATCAAATGTGCAGCTTTTGGGCAGAATAATGCAAATTAGATGCAAAAAAGAATGCAACATGTTCCCTGAGCCTTTTAAACTAACACACACCCAAAACATCAGTGAGCCACAACTATGCTTAGTGGGGATGGTAATCTTTTCACTATAGGCCTTGCTGACCCCTCTCCAAAATAGTGCTTATGGTCTCGTCCCTCCAAATGTAACGGAGTTAACATCCTACCGTGAAGCTCACTCCACTGCTAGCTTGAAATGTCGCCGAAGAGCTATACAAAAAGTACCTTGTGTGTCTGTATGTGGTAGGAAAGTTATTTTGACTTATCTAACCCAATTCCCGGGTAGCACTAAAAATTTTGCACTGCCTCTTGCAGGAGGCCAGGGGAAAGTCAGGGATTACATGGTCAGGCTCAAACTTATGACTATCATGACATAAACTGTCCTGCAATGCAGCGACTTAACCAGCTACATAAATATTTCCATATTTTTTATTTAAAAAATTATGTTATTACAAGTAGTAAATTTGTCAGGCAATTATTCTGTATGATGATTGCCTATGAATTTGATAAATATGTATTGATAGAACAGATGTTGACTGGATTTATCTGTTACTGACTATCATCACTATGTTTTAAAAAAGCTGTTTCTAGAATCGTTTTGTACACACAGATGAAGGCAAGATGGCACAAATGTTTGTGTTTAGTCTGCCTCTCAGATGCAATTCTTTAAGATGTTAAAATAAAAAAGCAAGAACAACGATTGTCTGCGAACCGGATACTTTTTACTTTGAGTTGTTCTTCCTGAAATAAAAAAGACTGTATGAATATGCATAATAGCACATTTTACTTAAAAAGCAATACATGCCTTGTTTTAGTATAAAATTACCCAGACAAGAAACTTGTTTATATCAGATTTGCTCCTAACAATGCATTTTGTCCTAGCTCACTCCTTACAGTACAGAGTCTTACTCTGACCTAATTTCAGGAAATTAACATGTTGAAATAGATTAATCAGTAAATTGCCATGATTGTAATAAGTGATTAGCTCTCCCGGGTAGTGATAATTAGCTTGCTAGAGTAAGGTTAACTATAACTTGTCTGCTCTACCACAGACATTGTTTTATGTAATTTATTAAAAAAAAGAACTTCAGAGGATTCGTGGCAAAGAGCAAAGACTTTATTTGTGAAAACCTGGTTATTATTAATAGGCTTTGTGTGCACTATATTATGTGTGCAGCTTATTGAGACAATAATGATCAAAATGCAATTCATTTTTTATGTGTTTGTTTTAAATAGTTTACTGTATTTATCCTCATAATTAGACTGATTTACTATATTTTATTATTTGAAAAAACAGCATTGAAGGTGCTATGACGGTATGCTTACACAAAGCGTCCAGTTTAGTTTCACTGAGAGGCTGCTTGTGAAGAGGCGAGACAGCGTCTGCGTGTGTGTGGGCAGTAGGAGGAGGCGGAGCTCTGTGTGTAGCTGGCCGATCACGGAACGATGTAGACGCAGACACAGCTAGCAGTGATAGTACTACCCAATGAGGATTTTTCTTCACAAGTACAGATTTGACACATTTCGCTCAGATGATACTTGTGCTCAGAAAAAGTACATTATCCATACCGGATACTTGTTTCAGCCGAATTACGCTCACCCACTATTCTTCCATTATTTAATTTACAGGAGCCCTAACTTCACACATGGAGTCGCTGGAGAGCGATGTGGCAAGGGAGTTAATTTGAACATCCTGCAATGTAGCAACTTAGCCCAACTACAACACATGGACCCCCCAAACATACTGTACCTTATTGACCCTCGTACCATAACATGTACCATACTGTGGGTTAGGCATACCGTTACACCACTAGAAATAAGGGATCATTTTCATCAATTACTTCAGGGTTCTCCTTACATGGAGGGCCTAGTGTATGCAGGTTTTTGCTATCACCTTGTACAAGGCTGATGGAGTAGCTCACTAATTGGTTAGGTTCTCCCTTCACCTGGCAGTCCAGGTCCTAATTATGCTCTAATTGAAGGGAAATACCAAAAACCAGCATAAAATAGGCCCTCCATGGAAGGTTTTGGAGACCCCTAAATTAATTAATGACCAAGTATAATATTTTTGTGAAATTAGTTTATCTGGGTTGTCTTTATTTACTTTTAGGACCTGTGTAATAATCATATTCATGCTGAATCATAGAAAATTCTACAGGGTACAAAAACCTTTGAGAACCACTGTATCTAGAGATGGTATAGTCACTAGTGATAACTGCAACTTCTGCACATTATCATTGAGTATATAATTGATTGATAACTTATTGGTTTAACTTATTATACACCACAGTATGGTTGAAAGTGTATCGTTAAAAGAGCCCAAAATCAATGAAATACATTCTGAGGGAACTATTTTGTAAAAACGAAATAAATGAAATATGAACATATGAGAGGGTCAATTATGTTTGTAGGCCACTAAATTTAACACTTGAATAATGTTAAATATGAACATATGAAGATCATGATGTAGCATGTAAATAGCGTAGGTTTTGCTATGGTGGAGGTCGGGGGTTGGTGGACAGGTGTATAAATCTGCAACTTTCATGCCAGTGTTTGCCATTTCAAATCCAGACGGACACTTTGTGTGTGTTTTGTTCTACATTTCTGTGTGATGCAGACAGCCGAATGTCCATTTTTTTGTAATGTTAACCCTAACCTTAATCTTAACCTTAACCTCAGTAACGTCATATCTAATCTTAGCCATTAGTATTCTCATGCCTAACTTAACTGTGGATGTTGAAATATAATTTTGAACACGATGGGATGTGTGAAATGTTCTCGCATGAATCCGCTAAACAAAATGTGTAGGGGCAATGTAATATAAGTACGAATATAAGCCTACCGTAATATTAAAATGTGCAGCTGAAACGTAAAAACCCTCTAAATGTGTTGGCATACTGTATAACGTAATTCATGTTTTCAAAATAGTTTAATGATAACTTAATTTGCGATAAACTCTGAGATATGCGGTTGTGTTAACCTATGTATGTACAGACTGTATATAGGTTGTTACTCTCCTCTCACCCTTCATAACTTACCCTTGTAGCTTAATGTTTACCTTTTTATTATTCAATTGTTTTAACTGTTATAACTGCATTTGTGAGTCTTGGCACAAGATTTTCAATGTACCTGCAACTACATTTGTGTCTCCTGTACATTTGGTACATAAACTTGAATTTCAGTTCCCATGAGTCTTCCCATCTCTGATAAATGTGCACTTGATCAAGCCATAAATTAGAATAACTGCAATATTAGGCTACTGTATCAAACACATATCCCAAGATAATGCATCAGATAGGCCCATCTAGAAACAAGAAACAAGAAGACCCATCTACAAACATTAATCAGGGGAGATCTGTATTATGAACATAGATATTGTTTGTTAATTCTGCTATCATTGATGTTTTGGTGGAAACATGACTGTTGACGGTATTAATGCCTACCTTAAACCAACAAAAAAATATAAAAATGATAACTTGCTACAAGCTCTGTGTTAAAATGTGCCATTGTGTCAGCTGTCTATTATATGCTTGGGTATTACAGGATGCTGAAGTAATGTATTGTTCTCACTTTTTCTCAAGTAACAACACACTGCACACTGAATCACACACTGAAAACTACTTTGGTGATGGTATAGGCATTTTAGGGTCATGCAAAAAGGAACAAAAATGTAGAAAAGAACATCAATTTAAATCCACACTGAATAGTGTAGTTCAGAATAAACCATTTCAGAGTGGGGATTTCATATTGTATAAGACAATAAGTGTTTAAGAAGTTTAATTTCATATCAAATAAAGAAGTGAGGCTTAATGTCAATACTGGAACTGACAAACCAAAACACTCCTAACAGCTTTGTCCAAATATCAGGAAGTGTTGATGTACAGTATTGAGATTATAAAGACCTTTCCATTTACTAGCTAAAGATATTTAGTAAATTCTTCAGGCAGTAGGAAACTGCAAGAGTCAAAGGAAAATACATTTGATAGTTTATATGAATTTCAGGTTGTATCAATATGTGGTTAACTGTGAATTGTGATGAGATGTTATAGCCAAGCTATAAAAACACAGCATGAAGGCAATGCTACCCTTCTGAGGCACTTCATAAAGGATAATTGGGCAAGTGACAAGGAAACACAGTCATTTCATCTGAGGCCATAATTGGAGAGAAGCTTCACAATGTGAACTAGGCTACTTAAAAGCTAATATGGAGGTATGTTGACAGTAAACAGTCAAATATGAATCCAGTTAATATTACTATATATAGGGCAGTGGTTCTCAAACTTTTTTGGTCTGAGATCCTCTTTTTCAAATGAATCAAGGACCCGCTCATAGTCAGAACTCTAGTGAGACACAAATAGCATACAATGCATTTTACTATGAATTTGTCAGAGCGTGGCTGAACCAAGCCTCGGGTCCTGGGAAGAATACCCACCTTCTTGCAACAAAGAGAAACCATTTCAGGTTTAAATGTAATTTACTGTAACTCTGCACATTTTGGCATGAGGCAGAGGGATAATGTTAGGGGCAAGAGGTATTACATTAAAAGCTTGACAAGTGAAATACAGTGAAAACCAAAATCTACCCTATGTAAATGTATTTCAGCTTGTAAACTTGTTCTGCAAATCCCTTAGCCTAAATGGATTGGCAAAAATCAATTTATTTTGTTTTTGCCTCAGACATTACTGGTCCCCAGTTTGACGACAACTACTGTAATATGGGAGTACTAGGATTGTGCATATTTCTTCACATAACCAAAACAATAAAAAAGAGAAAAGCTTTTAGGTTTTGTAGTAAATTAACCTAATCATATCTCTAAAACTTACTTTTCTATTGTTTAGTAAATACTATTGTAACTACTACACAATTTTGGAAGCTTGATCAGCATTTCATGATTGATCAGTTGTGTAGACATAATAAGAATTGTTATGATTTGTGACAAGACTGTTACTTATGTTTTCTACTATCATTATGTTGGGGATGTAGTGGTTGACAGAATGAGCAAAACGATAGGGAATGCACACTAATGTAAAGTACTTCCATGACAGCACACATTATGTTTATTGGAAATCTAGGTCAGACATAATTCAAGCAGTGAGAATGAAATTGTCTTGGCCATCGTCCTGTGAGGCTGATGACTTGAAACAATCTAGATTTAGCCTCAGCAAGAATTGAGAGGATATCAATCCCATATGTTTTAATGTCTACAAAGATGAATCAGCTTAATTTGGCTTGTATTCTTGGTCCACAAATATATGAATCTAAAAATAACAACAAAAGACATTCTGTCTATCAAGTTGCAGCTACCCAATGTTAATGGAAATGAGTTGCTATTTACAGTTATATACAACGTTTTGTCACTTTTGGAACACTAAAAACACAAATGACAAGGGATTCACATACTATACATTGCCCTGCTGAATTGTTGGACCACTTGGTAAAGATGGTTATAAAAAATGTCATTGTTTGTTAGGTTGACCTTGAACTTAAAGCTTGTGTTTGAACTGCTTGAACTGCAGAGTTAGCTATATATCAACACAAAAAAGGTAATAGCACACACACATTCATTGATTTTGTATATGTATATATATATATATATATATAATATGTATATATGGGTGTACATACTGTAAATACATACATACATATATACACAAATACATATATACACATGTACATGTATGAAACAGCTGCCCCTTTGTGCCCATTTCACCAAAGGGCATTTGTGAGTTCAGTCACTAATGTTGGATGAAAAGGCCTGGCTCCCAATCTCTGTTCCAATTAATTTAGAAGGTTTTCAATGGGGTTAAGGTCAGGGCTCTGTGCAAGCCACTCACGTTCATTCACAACAAACTCATCGAACCATGTCTTTATGGACCCTGCTTTGCAGAGGCACACAGTCATGCTGGAACAGGAAAGGGCCTTACTCAAACTTTTGCCACAAAGTTGGAAATTCCCAATTATATAAAATATCTGTAGAATTAAGACAATCCTTCGCTGGAACTAAGGGGCCAAGCTCAAACCATGACAAACAGCCTCAGTAGGGGTGTCTACCAGCCGCGGTCGGTGGATCTTAATTGGGGAGGACGGGCTCGTATTACGCTCGGCACCGGAGTGAATGGAATGGTGCGCAACGAACAAAACCAATTGTTTTTTTGATTTGCACACATTCCATTCACTCCGGTTCTGAGCGTAATACGAGCCCGTCCTCCCCAATTTAGATTCACCGACCGCGGCTGGTGTCTACATAGTTTTGGTCACATACAGCTCTGGATAAAATTAAGAGACCACTCCAAATGTAACTTTAATTTAAGAAAAAGTTGGAATCTAGGTGTTCGTCTGGCATAGTGGGGTAAGTCGCTGCATTGCAGGACAGTCTACATCATGATGGTTCGACCCTGACAATGGGTTCTCTGACTTTTCCCAGATTTCCTGCATGAGGAAGCACACAATTGGCATAGTGCTGCCCGGGATTTGGGTTCAATAAATCAGATTATTTCTTATAATCTGCTTTCCAGTGGCTCCTTGTGTTCAGTTCGGGCACCTGTGAATTCAATTGTGGAAGTGTAGTTGGCGAACATAATCATCCCGTTCATGATCCAACTAAATGCTTCCATGTTGGGTGAACATGCGAGACGAAACGGCGGCTTGGGTGACATGTGGTTGGATGAACCATGTGCGCGCCACTTGCCATCCCACAGATCTGTACAAGGTAGGAGTGAATTTGGAATGTAGGAAAGTTGGGAAAAAATAAAACAAACAAAATTCAACCAGGTTTTTCCAATTTTGAGTCGGGCGTGTTCACATAAAAGGGGAGGTGTGCACTATATGACCAATCGCAGACATGGACAAGTCTACCAGAGCGACATATTTCACTGAAAAGGAGAAAACAATAATAAATAAAAAATGATGAATATAAAAATATAAACCATACGTAAAGCAGGAAGGATAGCTGTCAAGAAAATTGCCTGAGTAAATGTGTCAGGTACAAGGCTCATCAATATCACTGCCCTATCATTAAGGCATAACTAGATCTGACTATAATAAAAACAATTGCTTAGATTGATGCTGATGGCATGTAAGACCATTTTTTGCTGTATTCTTTCAGTTGCAAACCTGATAGTGTTACACAGGCTTGGGAGAAAATATAAACATGTACAGGGTGTTTCAATCAATGTTAAAATACAGGGTTGTTCAAGTAGGTTTGATCCACAGCAATAGTTACCATAGCAATGTAACCCAGTAACAGGTGAATCACCGTCTTGACTCTGAAAACCGAGGGTTAAACCTGAAGTTAGCTCGTAACCTCAAATCTTGCTTCATAATAATAGGGCACATGAGCTGAGGGTTTTTCTAGAATTAAATAAATATTCCATGATTTCCATTCCTCTCATTTGTTCGATGCTGTCTTTTGAGTCCATTAAGACATTACGGTGTTATACATTTCAATACAAACTGGAAAATATGAGGTTTTCTAAAATGTTATACCGGTACAACATGTGTGCAAATTAAGAGGGTATAAATCAAACAAATGTTCATTAAGAAAAATAACAGTGTTGATTTAAGAAAAGATGCAAAATATTATCCATTTAAAGGTCCTCCAAAAAAGGTCAAAGGTATGTGTTCCAAATGACTGTATGAACAAACATTGTGAAGCATGCGACCAAACCTAAATAATAGAATATGCTTCTTTAACATAGTTTGTACATGCATTGCCCCAAAGTCTACATTGTTTTTACTTTCCAATACGAGCAAAACAGTTGTCCAACAAGTAAATTAAATGTTGTTTAATGAAATGTGCATAGGTATTTCATGTTATATTAATCACTTTGTAAACAACATGTGAGAAATAATAACTGGAAAGAAACTGACATTTAGCACTATTATAGTGTTTTCTATAGCTATAGACACAGCTGGACAATGTTCACATGTCCCCACGCCTGAAATGCAGTAGAGCAGTGTTTTTCAACCCTCTCCTCGGGACACATCAGACGTTCCACAGTTTAGCTGTACTGCCCTACAAAGGCTAACCGCAGTAACTACACAAAAAGTGACACTTAAAATGGCTTTAAAGTTATTTCAACTGGCCAGCCAAATGAGTTATAAGTATATAAGTGATATTCCACAAATTTTGCATGTATTCATGAAGTAATTGTAATGCCCAAAAACCATGACTGCTGATTTGACCAAAATCAGGGTATTCTAAGTTTCACTCATTTACTGTGTTTATAGTGTAGCCGCTGAACAATAATATATAATTAGCAGATAAGTTGAATCATGTGTGCTTTCTCAGAAATAGATCAAATACATGGAATGGCTGGTCTTCCCCAAAAAGAGGGTTAAAAAACCCTGCTGTACAGGATATCCTAGGCAGGCTATGCTGGCTGATGCTGGGACCATTGTTGCCATAGAAATAGAATGAATAGAAATGCCAGTGAACTGTTTGGCGTTGTCATTCCATAAGTACACAACAAAATGGCGATTGTGGTTAGTTGTCACGGTGACAACATGCATTAGTGGGGCCGTAAAGTTTGTCACACTCACTAGTTTGATTATTGTAATCTGGATTACTGAAATCTGATTACTTTTTAAAAGTAATTTAACCAACTCTGCTTGCTTCTAAAAATGTGTTTATCATGTGAAGAAAGCATTGCTATGTGATATTGAAATTGGCTGAAAATAAACAAATATGCTTTTCTTATTTGATCTGGATATGTATTTTTGTTAACTATCTCAAATGAGCTAAATTTTAAGAATTTATACTGAAGTTGTAAATTGTTTTAAAGCTGATAATTACTACGAAGCAAGTTCAACATTCCCTGGATTTATTTTCCTTACCTGGCTTCACTGAACCTAACAGGTTCCCATTCCAGTGAGAGCACGGTCACATAAAAGGGGAGGTGTGTGCACCGTCGGACCAATCGCAGACACGGACAAGTCTATTAGAGCCGCATATTTTGCTTAACCGTAGTAAATGATAATTTTAGAGAAATATGACAAACATAAAAATATAATCCAGACATAAAACAGGAAAGAAAGCTGGGAAAAAATTTCCACTGTGTATTTATAAATGCCTCAGGCTCATCGATATCACTGACTACCATTACAATTGTGTAATGTATTCCATTAAAGTTATTTTATGTATATATTTATTGCTTGTGAACAGCACTTTGGTCCATTTTAATGGTTTTGAAAGTGCTTTACAAATAAAAGTTGAGTTGAGTAAACAAATGTGTTGCTTAATGCTGATCGTGTGTAACAATTTTATTTATTGTATACTTTTATTGTATACTTTTGCAACCTTGACAGTGTAAAACGGTCATGGGAGCAAATAAAAAATGTACATGGTGTGTAAATTAATCAAATGTAAAAATACTTGGTTGTTCAACAAGTTCTGTAAGAGTAAATAGTAAATGTACTCTCCGTAGAGTGAAAGGGTGTTGGTCCGTATCAACAGACCATACTGTCTAATACAATACCTGTCACAAACAAATGCAACATTATGCATAAAGTCTGTGGAACTGTAAGTGCACAACTTTGATGTATCGCACTGCACTGACACACACGGCTCAAGAAGCTGACAAAGACACGTCACTCCCTCCGCTGATTTCATCAGAGAAAGCCAATGGCGACTCCCAGAATGGTGACCCATTTTTCAATCGAGAATTGATTGGTCGATAGACAGTGCTTTTGTTCGGGTTAATCAGTTATCTCGACTATAACCTGCTCCGGATCAGGTTAGGTTAGCAGCATAAGTTACCATGGCGATGTAACCCAGTAACAGGTGACCTAACATCATGATGCTGAAAACCCTGAAGTTACCTCGCTAACCGCAAATCTTGCTTCGTAGTATAGGCCCCTGGCTTCCCCAGAATCTGATTATTCCATTGGCTAGAAGTTATTGTTTAGCTTTAAAAAAAAAAAACATTAACCATCCCTTACCATCCCAACTTGTCACGTCTCCACCTTTCTGTTTTAATCAGCCTTCCCTCCCCAAGTGAAATTTACCTAGCTAAGGTAGATCATGTCATATAGCTATTGACAATGCAAAAACAAAGCTGCACAAAGTTAAATTAATAAAACTAAAATTTGTAAATTAAAACTAACCTCAAAAGTCCAGGGGCCTCATTTATTAAAATTTGCGGTGGATTTGCGTCAGAAATGGCGTACGGATGAAATATAGGATGTGCGTACGCAAAGAAATATTCAGATTTATAAAACTGTGTGCATGCATTTCCTACGCCGTTTTCCCTTTATAAATCACAATCAAATCTAAATGTGGCGCAGCTTTTGCGGTAAAAGCGTCTAGCGCTTCATCTCGAAATTGTGTCTGCCACAGGTGGGGGAAATTTGGTTACATTACAGCAACATGTCTGCATCACAAATTATTTTGACATTGGCAGAATGAAAATGCATTTGATTAATGAAAGCATGTTCATTCTCATTTGTTGGCATTATGGCAATACCACCGATTACATTTGGGAAAAAGGACATAGCTGCAAAATGTGCTTTTTTGTTTGCCTGTTCACTCGCTGCTTACGGGAACTTCATGTAATTATGTGACAAGCCTATTATACCGACGAACACGCCTGGCATAACCCAGCAAACGGTTGGCTGAGATATCCCTGACCTGTCAGTCAATTGGAAAGTGCCATTCGCCAGAAACCCTGTTATTAGTGTTATGAAAGGCGCCAATAAATAATATGCATTAGGCTATTATTATTAGTATTATCTTCTAACAATGCAAGATCAGCTATTGTATGTCAGTATGCATTGTGATTGCATGGCTTTTTAAAACCATCCATTTGATGGTATCTAATTGTAAATGGAAAATAGTTCTGCACAAATGGAATTTCTTGCACCTTTCAAAATGGTTAAGATGTGCGTCACGATGGAACACATTTAAAAATAAAATGAACTAAATGCATATAAATGAACACTATGTTTCTGTATCTCACTATGACATGTATACTATGAAAACAATATTCCCCAATGGACAATAAAGACTATCTATCTATCTATCATCATCTATTTATCTATCTACCTGCACCGCGAGACATCGACAAGAATATTAGTTTTAAACATGATTTTGTTCTGTTTACCGTATTATTTATGAGGATGAATTACATAGCATGCCAATATAATTAGCCTACATAATATATTTGAGTGTTCTTTTTGCAAATATGTGCAATATGTGCCTCATTTGCATTTACGTTACAATCTTGTTTGATATTGTTGTATTTCTCTGCAGGCTGTTAATTGTAAGCATGGCTTTGTGACATCTTCATATTATTAATGAGAGGCAGTATTTCAATTTCGGTTACACAACGCTCTGCAGTTTCAGATGGATCTAGAGTAGCCTAGGTGTTTCTTCCATCTGGCGACGGTGTTGCCATTTCTCATTTCACCCGTTTTTGTGCATACGCCTGGGTCAGAGTTGCCGTGAAGGACCGCACATTTGCGTAGAGAGCTGCGTACGTCTTCTTTTGTGCGTATGCCACGTTAATAAATGAGGCCCCAGATCCCTCTTCTAAAAATGGGACTGTATTTTGCTATAGTTTTAATGGAAGGAATATCCTTTTGTTCATAATCACGTTGTGAAGGTAAGTTTAAAATACAAGGCTAGATTTATAACTTTTAGCAACTAATTTTTAAGTTTAATACAGCCTGAATTCAGAGATCAGTTGTTTGGGTCTGTCTGCTGCAGCACTCAAAAGAGCAGGTGACGTAACGGAGCATTCGATTTGACAATGCTTGAACATTTGGCTAGCTAACATGCCCAAAAACCACTAGAGTTAACAGTTTTTCCACGTAATCGTGGTTATTTTGTACATTACAATGAAGTTAAGAGTGTAATCTATATAAAAGGTAAAAAAATATCAATTTTGACAAGGAACACTTTTTTCAATCTTTTTTGTCTTCTAGCAAATGAGTGTGCGCAACATCCGACAGGTTCTTGCATAATATTTTGATAAAAAATATGCATAGGCTATAACTAGGAAAGTGAGGACTGTGTTTATAACGTGCTCTAACATACCGTAATATTTGGTGTTGGCCAGAGCCCCTTAGATGTCCTGTGCCCCTGGGCAAGTGACCAGTTGACCTAATGGTTAATTCGCCCATGATGTTACCTACTGTAAGCTGGGTAGAGATGTTCTGTTATGTATTTATTTTTATGATTAAAATGTGAAACACTCCATGGCCATTTAGGTATTTTATTTATCCACACAATAACATTTCTCTAAGCATTTATAAAACATAGCTCTAAGTTAGCTATGGATTAAATATTTTGAAGGTATTACTTACATATATGTACAGTGCTTCTTAAAACGTATGAAAATTAAGCAGCAGACAAAGCTACAGTATGTTTTTACCATGAATGGTGCAACCACCAATGCTCAGCTAATTGGCTGTCAGGTGACAAGTGGGCTGGTTTCTTTGAGGCAGTGGGATTCCATTTTTAAGAATACAAATGAGTATGACCGCATGCTGCTGACTCTTAGGAAAGTACAGGAAGGTACAGGAACTTACAGCAGAGAGGAAGAGGTAATGTGGATAAGGTAAATGTTTCACTCTCTACAAGCAGTTACTTAATTATTTAAGGAAAAGTTCAGGATGTAGGTTCCCAAAGCTCTATTAATGAACTAAAGGCCACAATAAAGATTCCTAAAGATAGTGATTTTAAAATAAATCAGTTTTGAACAATGTATCAATATTTTCTGAGCACTGCTGTTAAGGTGTTGGGCACCCAGACAACACCAAAAAATGGTAACTGGTACTTTCAGATTCCTTTGACATTTACTTAGTAATTATTGTCGTACACACACATGAACATCCTGGGTAAAGGAGAAAATGTTGTTTGAAGGGCAAAGTGTGCCAATTACTAATGCCGAAAAGGCGTTGGAGTGGCAAAATGTTGCAGACGCTGTAAGAAAGTCGGACCGTGGCCCAAATAAAAAGTGGTCAGATATCAGTCGATGTCAAAGCGTCTAGCGCTTCATCGCGAAAGTGTGTCTGCCACGGGTGGGGGAAAATTGGTAACATTACAGCAACATGTCTGCATCACAAATTATTTGGACATTGATCGAATGAAAATGCTTTCGATTAACCAAAGCATTTTCATTCTCATTTGGTGCCCTTATTATGGCAACATTAGTGCAGTCAATAGCACCGATTACATTTGGGAAACCGGACATAGCTGGAAATTGCGCTTTTATGGTTTGCCTGTTCACCCGCAGTGTAAGGAAACTTTATGTAATCATGCGACACACCACGTACACCTATTAACACGTCTGGCATAACCCGGCTAAGGGTTGGCTGTGAAATCCCAGACCAATAGAGCACAGAGGTCCAACAGGATGCCCAGAGAAAATCGGAACCGGCTCATAACCCACTCGTCCTCGTTTGCCAGCAAGTCTTCTTGCTGTCTGAAAATGCGTTCCCTCCGAATCCTTCCATTTGCCACATCTTTTAACAGCGCAAGATCAGCCATTGTGCGTCATTACGCATTGGGTTGGCATCATGGCTTTTTATGACCATGCAGGTGATTGTATCTGATCAGCTACAGACGTCGGTATTCATGTAATTTTAAATGGGATTATGCACAAATGGAATTAATTCCAGCTTTCAAAATGGTTAAGACATCCGTCAAGATTGAACAATTGATGGATGGAAATGAAACAGACTAATGACATATACATGAACACCATGATTCCGTAGCTGATGACATTTATGAAAACAACTTTCCCTAGTGGACAATGAAGACATCTATCTAATCTAATGTATGTCTGCTCCGCCAGACGGACGCATCGACAAGGATATATTTTAAACATGATTTTGTTTACCATATTATTTATCAGGATGAATTACATAACATGCCAATATAATTACAGAACATGTTGGAGTGTTCTTTTTGCAAATATGTCTTTGTTTGCATTTAAGTTACAATTTGCTTTTAAGGCTACAATCTTGTTTTATTTCATTTGTATTCCACCACAGGCTGTTGATTGTAAGAATGGCTTTGTGAAATGTTCACATTATTAATGAGAGGCAGTATTTAACAATGGTCTGCAGTTTCAGACAGCTTCACGTGTTTCACACATCTGCCGGCGGTGTCGCCATTTCTCATTTCACCCGTTGTTGTGCGTACGCATGGGTCAGAGTTTCCGTGAAGGACCGCACATTTTCCCATCAAGTTAGCTTTTTATAAATCACAATTATTGCGTAGAGAGTGGCGTAGGCCTTATTTTGTGCGTACGCAATGTTTATAAATGAGGCCCCAGGTGTGAATGATTGACAGAAAAAACAAACAATCAATTGGTTGATGATGAGGTAATGTAATAATTGTCCAGATGAAGGCTGTTATTATCCTAGTTCTTAAAAGCAATAGTCCCAGAGCCTTAAATGACCTTAGGCCATTAGCCCTCACTTCTCTTGTAATGAAAACATTTGAAAAGATTGTGAAGAAAGTGATTGTAAAGCAAACTGAGCATGCTCTTGAGCCTATGCAGTTTGCTATAGGAAGCACAGAGGAGTTGAGGATGCTACAATTACTTTACTTAATCTGTTGTTTAGCCTGTTAAGGATTTGCCCCTGTTTGTCAAATGAAAAGAACATATCCAAAGTTAGCCTCTTGTTACACTGGACCTAAAACCACTACATTCATACGGTTGATATTTTTTGGATATGTAACATTTATTTCGAATACATGTACACAGTGAATATGGCACAAGATGAAATAAAGAAAATGAATAGTACTTCTCTGTTTTTATTTTTCTACATCCTCTTTGAAAGACAACTACACAGTCATATATTGAGATGGGGTCCTGGAAATACCTGTGATCATGTCTCACAGGGGATGACTACATTGCTCATTTTTTTTAGAATGATAGAGTGAACAGCCAATCAGCTATAACATTATTTGAAAAATTATATTTCCACAAAAAAATGCAACGTGATGACATTTTATCCGGTTCCTGAGCCTGAGACAGATCAACATATGTGCTTTCTAAAATATCTCTGGTGTAGTTAGGTTAAAATTGGTGATCTTAAAACTTTTTAATATCACTGTTTCATAAGGATTACGAATATGATTAAATCGTAGAGGGTAGCAGCTGTTTTCTGGTACTCACCGATACCGATACCTACACAAATTCTCCCTGGTAATTTTGTGTTTTAATTTCAGATGTTTTATCAGGTTACTTGTATTATATGTACTGGTTTTCACACCTCTTGATATTAATGCAGAACAAAGCATAAGTTTGCAATGTGTGGGGTGTTGTCATTCATTTTAAATTATTTCCACACCGCTGAGGCTGACATTGTATTTGTTTGTGCACAAATAATTCTGTCAGTTACGTCACGTGAGGAATCTGATATTTACGATAAATATATAAAATATTAATAAATATAATAAATATTTTACAGATGTTTATCAGATATTTACGAGTACATGAGCTTGGAATCGGGCCATATACCGATACTAGTATCTGTATCGGTGCAACCCTAGTCATTACAACATATAGTCCCGTAACAGAATCAAGTCATCTCCGACAATAAGGAAAATACCAATAAGGTCCACCTTGAGACCACCGACCTGTCCATGTAAAAGCAAACCACAATGCAAATAGCAGTGCATCCCATGAAAGGAACCGTTTAAATCACAACGAAAATTGCAATAACCACAGCAAACAATATTTGTGCAGACAAAGAAGAATAAACACTATTGGTAGAAAAGTCTGCAGTAAACGCCTTACGGAAACACAGTTTGCCGGAAAACATGGCCACCCAATACAGATTAAGGTAACATGTGTAAAAGTGTACAGAGTAGAAAAACCCAAGCAAACCATTGCATCACAATATGCAAATCTCCAGAGGAATCGCAGACTTCCATAATAAAATCTTTGGAATCGGAAGTACTTCGCAAAACTGCCGTGAAAGATTTAAACTTAGTTTTAAGCAATACTTTAATGAATACAAGATTACATAACACACCCAAAGTATTATACACACCCAGCTTAGTATACACATCCAACTTTGATTTTAAGTTTAAATTGGATTTTTAAGGACTACTGTGTAAACTCTGATCTCGGAGCCATCCAGCCATATGGAAACAGTGAAATGGTTACTCAAAGACCTTGATGAGAATGACAAACCAACAAAAAAAAACAATCCTACATTTTCCCCCACAACAAAAACCCACTGAGTATGACCTAACAGTATCATGCACTGAGGCAAGAATGTAGGCTTCTGCAGGTAAGCCCAATGACAACTTAAGTATGCTACTAATTTCGGTTAGGAATTTGAGAAACTTCTCACTTGATTTATTACCTCAATAAACATTTTCATAATGTGTATATGGTCTTAATCGCTAGATTTAAGACTTTTGCAATACATAATGATTTTCATTTTTTGAATTATGGTCTCATTGATTTTAAAATTTTAGGGCGTGGCTATGGCGTTTGTTTGTACGACAAGACACTCAAAGGAGTTGGCAGTTCAGTTTTTCGTAATGTTACATTTTGTTTTAATACTGTTTTCCGTTAGCCAATGTTAGCTTCTGAATTAATATCAGTCAGATAGCTAAATTACTCTTCCCTCTCGTTTTAAATCATCACATCCGCAACCAAGATGTCTGCGTCCATAATTGCAAATTCGATGACCCAAATCAGATCTTCAAAAACCAATGGGTGGTCTATGGTTGGGCATCATGTTACAGAAGTTAAGGTTAGGCATGTTGCTACTGAGGTTAGGATTAAGATTAGGATTAACATGACCAAAAACAAAAAATTGCCTGTCAATTGCCTGGACACAAATGTGCATTGTGCTGTAATTACATATAAAAAAACATGCTGCATCCATATGGATTTGAAATTGGAACCACCAACATGGTGGTCGATTAGATAAACGCCTATCCACCGTCCCCTACTACCACGACATCCTACAGTACATTCACTCTATTTAACACTGACTACTGTCAGTTCTGCTCCTAGTGTCCAGGTTGTGCAGTGACAGTCATTCAGATGTTTACATTTCTTGGCCTGCCTAAGGTCGCAAAAAAAAACAAGTGAGCTGTGGTCAGTAATAGTATGTCATTGTACTCCATCCATTCCATTTCTGCAAAAAGTAGTAAAACTGTTAAATTAGTCGGAAACTGTCGGAAATGGAGCAAAATTATTACACTCTACCTGTGGGTTTAGAGACAAGCTAATGTCAATAGATCACTGTGTTCCATGTAGGTATTCAAGAATCCAAATGAGGAGTTGTTAGGATCAAGACAGGTGGACAAGTCCTCCAAAGCATAACTGGGGTTGACTCTCCTACTTTGATCAGATAGAGAGCATCCTGAGCAGTCCACCACAACTCCTCATAGGATTTCCTCCACATCCTCCTGAAACTTCATGCATTTTTTAGAGGTCAACCTTTTTGCTGATCAGCTTGAATGCCTCAATGAATAGTGGATTAATAAGCCACTTTTATCAATTTGACATGTGACTCATCCATCAAGATGGAATTGTGGAGGTTGAGCCCTAATGGTCCTTCATATGTTTAGCACTGGACAATTTATGAATTCAGAATAATTGTTTTGAGAGGAAAACAGAATACTTGCTGTGAGAGGAAAAATAAATAGTTTAGATGATGCGAGTAAAGACTACGAGAGCCATTGTCAAGAGCAACCGACCGAGCAAACCATGTCACCAGAAGTGATCTGGTATACTGTAGAAAAGCTACAACTACAACCCACAACAGGAACACAATGACTACAGAACTGTTTTTACATAGTGAAATTATTCCATATGGATTATAGTTACAGTAGTTTTGAATGTGTAATAATATTGAGCAAGTAAATGTCGAAACACAATACTTATTTCATAGCTACCATAATACCATTTTACATAATTCAATACAGAAACATACCCCTGGAGCAACTTTGGGTAAAGTGCCTTACTCAAGGACCCATCGCCATTTGGCACGTACTGTATGTTTTACTAGTTATGCCTACTCTGTAACCTAATTATGTTTTTACAGTTGTTGGTTTGTTAGCTATGGTACCGTAAATTAATATGACAACTAAATTGAAATTGGTCATGGTTTGCAATAACAGTTTTTACCTACAGTACATATTTCCAAACACTGTATTTGAATGTGTTTTGATCCATCTTTGTCACTCATTCAACCACTGAATCTAAACCATGTAAATTAAGCCATATGGGAGTTGTAGAGTTGCATTTCTTGAAGCCATGGCAAATTAATCCAAAATGTTGTTCACTCATGCAAATGTTATTGCAATTAAATAAATTGATATTGCTTTAGGCTTTAAAGTTAGACTCTATTAATTTTCTTGAAAAACTGATTTAATGGGAGGAAAGAAATTAAGGTTTAGAGAGGTACTGTAACTCGCTCATCCTTGAAAGCTCAGAGCAAAGCAATATTATGGGGAAAAAACAGGGTTGATTACCATTTAAGTTTGTTTTATCATATTGTGTTAATAATAGGGATCATATCTTTTGAAAGCCCATTTAGATATTCTAACAAAATGAACACCTGTATCATCGTATCTGACATTTACCAAATTGTTTGTCAGTGACCCGTCAGCACACACTGACCTGACTCTAAGTGACATTGTGAGGGCATGCTGGTCACCAAATGTTTAATCCTGGAACAGAAACAAAAAACATAACATGCCATGTGAGTTCAAAATCTATACACATTATACTGGTGGTGCTGAAAGTAATGTGTATTGAAGGGTGCCCCCCGGGAGTCACTTCAGTATGTGCCGGTTGTGTCACCACCCATGAAAAATATGGCACTGAACTTGAAGAGTCAAGTTCCAGGCAATAAGTTACTTGCATGTCTGTTCTGTGTTGGGTGACGATAATTACAGTGATAAAAGGACACTGTCTAAAAGGCGACTCCAAGGGCAAGGGGCACCACAGAAAAATAAATTTCAGTCCCATCAGCAAAAATGAATTCTGACAAGGTTGTTCAGTTCCTCTGGTAAGCGTTGGTGTTAAAAATAACTGTGACATAGTGTTCCTTCCTGAGAATGTCACTATCGTCCACCTGCATGACTCCTACTTTGCATGACAACAGCCCAGTGTTTTCCTTTTATTGACTTAGTGGAGATGGCCCTCTGCTTTTAAGTAGATAATGTCAGTCCAATAAAATTAGATGATTTAGTGTATATATGTATGTATGTATGTATGTATGTATGTATGTATGCATGTATGTACCGTATGTATGTGTTTATGTGGGGGGCACTTTGAGGATTAAAGTGACAATTACAAAGTCCAAGCATGTACCCAAATGACAGCCACAAGCTCACATCATGACTTGCCAATGGCATCCATCTCATCTCCCTACGGTGAAGTAGCACATGTCCAAGCTGCAGGGTGTCACACTGCTCAAAGATAAACACTAGACTACTCCTTATAGTCAGATTGTCTTACAGGTAAAACAAGGTTCCTGATTAAATTTATTTGGTCAGAGAAGCTGTTTTCCTCATCACATTAATATGGCACAGTGTAGAATAACACAGAATTGATTGCTAAAAAATTAAAAGTTAAAAAGGCAGACAGCAGGGTCTTAACATAAACTCGTATTTGCTCCTAGCCACTAGCTAATCAATGGAACATAATCCCACCCCATTTTAGACAGCTTTGGTTTACAATTGCAATCCTTGGACAAAATCTTCCTTACTGTGGGTTGTCAGAAATACTCACAACCTCACAGAAACGTATCTTACCTGACAGATGAATATACAATTTATCATGTATATAATTTGTTTGTCCGATTTGTGATTTTCTGATTATTTAACAGATGTGTTTGATAAAAAATTAAGTAAGGAATATGTATAGTAACATTAGAGATTTTAATGTACAAGAGAGTCAGTTGAGGTAGGAAACAGTTATATATTACAGTGTTTTCTACACTTTAGGTTGGGCACAAAGTATGATATATTAAACTGCATACAGTATATGGAAAATATAGACATTTTTATAAAGTAAATGAATTACATATATTATAGACAAAAAAGTAAATAGTTTAGCTTCCAGGAATTGTGAAAAGCTCTTTGCAGCATGGGGCCATGCATTATCATGCTGAAACACAAGGTGATTTGCCCATTAAAAAACCTATTGTTCAGTATGGGGCACTGTGTTCAAAATGTTGAAATAAGCTAATTGCTTGCCCACCCAACGCCATAAACACTTTCTGACATTTGTCCAGTACATTTGAATTTGGAATTCATCCGTGAAGAGCACACTTCTCCAGCACGCCTGTAGCTAACCGAGGTGAGAATATGCCACTGAAGTCACTAAATCAGTTAACACCGTCGAAATGCAGTCAGGTGAAAAATGTATGCAGATACAGTGCCTTGCGAAAGTATTTGGCCCCCTTGAACATTTCAACCTTTTGCCACATTTCAGGCTTCAAACATAAAGATATAAAACTGTCATTTTTTTGTGAAGAAGCAACAACAAGTAGGACACAATCATGAAGTGGAATTAAATTTATTGGATATTTAAAACTTTTTTAACAAATAAAAAACTGACAAAATTGGGCGAGCAAAATTATTCAGCCCCTTTACTTTCGGTGCAGCAAACTCTCTCCAGAAGTTCGGTGAGGATCTCTGAATGATCGAATGTTGACCTAAATGACTAATGATGATAAGTAGAATCCACCTGTGTGTAATCAAGTCTCTGTATAAATGCACTTGCTCTGTGATAGTCTCAGAGTTCCGTTGAAAGCACAGAGAGCATCATGAAGAACAAGGAACACACCAGGCAGGTCCGAGATACTGTTGTGGAGAAGTTCCAAGCCAGATTTAGATACAGAACAACTTTCCAAGCTTTAAACATCCCAAGGAGCACTGTGCAAGTGATAATATTGAAATGGAAGGAGTATCAGACCACTGCAAATCTACCAAGACCCGGCCGTCCCTCTAAACTTTCAGCTCATACAAGGAGAAGACTGATCAGAGATGCAGCCAAGAGCCCCATGATCACTCTGGATGAACTGCAGAGATCTACAGCTGAGGTGGGCGAGTCTGTCCGTAGACCAACTATCAGTCGTATACCGCACAAATCTGGCCTTTATGGAAGAGTGGAAAGAAGAAAGCCATTTCTGAAAGATATCCATAAAAAGTGTTGATTAAAGTTTGCCACAAGCCACCTGAGAGACACACCAAACATGTGGAAGAAGGTGCTCTGGTCAGATGAAACCAAAATCGAACTTTTCGGCAACAATGCAAAACGTTATGTTTGGCGTAAAAGCTACACAGCTCATCACCCTGAACACACCATCCCTACTGTCAAACATGGTGATGGCAGCATCATGGTTTGGGCCTGCTTCTCTTCAGCAGGGACAGGGAAGATGGCTAAAATTGATGGGAAGATGGATGGAGGCAAATACAGGACCATTCTGGAAAAATATATAACTGATGGAGTCTGCAAAAGACCTGAGACTGGGATGGAGATTTGTCTTCCAACAAGACAATGATCCAAAACATAAAGCAAAAGCTACAATGGAATGGTTCACAAATAAACATATCCAGGTGTTAGAATGGCCAAGTCAAAGTCCAGACATGAATCCAATCGAGAATCTGTGGAAAGAACTGAAAACTGCTGTTCACAAACACTCTCCATCCCACCTCACTGAGCTCGAGCTATTTTGCAAGGAGGAATGGGCAAAAATTTCAGTCTCTCGATGTGCAAAACTGATAGAGACATAGGGTTAGCGACTTACAGCTGTAATCACAGCAAAAGCTGGTGCTACAAAGTATTAAAGTATTAATGAATTCTGCACGCGCAATATTTCAGTTTTTTTTGTTAAAAAAGTTTGAAATATCCAATAAATTTCGTTCCACTTCATGATTGTGTCCCACTTGTTGTTGATTCTTCACAAAAAAATACAGTTTCATATCTTTACGTTTAAAGCCTGAAATGTGGCAAAAGGTCAAAAAGTTCAAGGGGGCCGAATACTTTCGCAAGGCACTGTATATATGTATCATACTTCAGCTCATCTGTATTGTTGGGTCTGGTGTCTCTCGTTTTCCTCTTGACAATACCCACTAGAGTCTCTATGGGATTCAAGACAGGGGAGTTGGCTGGCCAATCAAGCACAGTAATACCATGGACAGCAAACAAGTTTGGGTAGGAGAAAACTTAGCAGGAATTTTTTTGAAGCAGTAGCAGAAACACAGTGACATCCCTTCCCTTGTTACATTTCCGGTTCATCCCCAGTGCTCAGATTTTCACAAGAAGTTGTCCAGACGTTTATACTATAGCCTTTCAAAGATTGTGGAAGTAGCTGTCTGGCTTGCGAGACTAGTAGATGGCTTCATTGACTCTGGACTATTTAAAACACAGTGGACCAACACCAGCAGAGGACATGTCACCCCAAAGCACCTCTGACTGTGGAAACTTCACACTGTGTCTCTACACCTCCTCCAGACTCTGGGACCTTGATTTCCAAAGTTTCAGCTGAAAAGAGGACTTTGAACCACTGATCAACAGTCCAGTACTTTTTCTCTGATGCTTCTGACGTTGTCTCTTGTTCAGGAGTGGCTTGACACTAGGAATGGACACATCTGTGCATGGTGGCTTTTGATGCACTGACTTCAGCCTCACTTTACTCCTTGTTAAGCTCCCCCAAGTTCTTGAATCGGCTTTACTTGACAATCCTCTTAAGGCTCCGGTCATCCCTGTTGCTTTTGCACATTTTCTACCACACTTTTCCCTTCCAGGCAACTTTCCATGAATATGCTTTGCTAAAGCACTCTGTGAACAGTCAGCCCTTTCAGCAATGTCCTTTTGTGGCTTACCCTCCTCATGGAGTGTGTCAATGTGTGTCTTCTGGACAACTGTCAAGTCAGCAGCCTTCCCCATGATTGTGGTTGTATGTTTTCAGTTAATTAGCTGATACATATGCATACTATATTTTCTTATAGTATGCATATTATACTGTATATGTCATACAGACTCCTTGACTGTTACGAAATATATGCTATAACTGTTTTGACATGTACAAATATTGTTTACATGTATTGTTATAGGGCAAATTAGTAAAGGCCAATTCAAATATAATTTAAAACCTGTGAATCAAACTAATTAAAGATCCATCTGATGATCAGTGTAAAAAACACATTTGAAATTTCATACATTTTCCGAATTAAGAAAAACAACATGAATAACCGGATCTTAGTTGAAATGATGGTTTCAGGACTCAGGTTGTGGTTGACAATAGAATGCTTTAATAAAGTTACATATTGCTCTGGAACAGGGACATCTCAGTACAAGGAACTAGTAGACGGACTTGGAAGAAGCCCCGAATAACAATTGGAACTGGTTCATATATCCTTAGCATTGGTGTTCACATACCTTCTAGAAGAAGACCTTTATCTCCTCAGACCTGTGACTGTCTCACATGAGCTTCAACAGGTCACCTTAAAGTAGGTCTAGCATCTTATCAAATGGCCTTGCTAGTTGTTATTATAAATAACTCAGTAACCCTTATCCGTCTAGTGTCTTGTCAGTAATATGGCCTATTAGTCTGAACATGTATTAGATCTGTGATGGAACTACAGTCAAATACACAATAGATCATATACTTATAAGCAGTCTAATATATAAAAAGTTATAAGCTATAAGTCATAAGCTATAAGCTTATTCTGATGTTATAATATAAGAAAAGATGGGCCTTCTGTCCTACTCACTTGCTTGACCTTGAATCTGTCTCCCTGTCTGCACTCAGACAGCCTAACAGGCCTTAGAATCCTCTAACAGGCCTTAATTAGGTGCATAACACTCTCATCTAGTTATAACATTCTGAATAGTTTAAACTGTATTTAAACATGATTATATAGAATCTCATTCTCAACATTAACATGTATCTAAAATGAATTACACATCAGTCCAGACAGGCAACCCAAGTGATGTAGGTTCAGTCAGCAGCATCAGCTGAGGGCAACACACACCTGTCATTAATCTATATCCTCATTATTATCATCTGGAGCTTATGGTTAGTTCATCCGTGCACCCCGTCCTGCTGCGACTCCATCTGTTTGGGTCTGTGTCGTCCTGTTTTTTTTTGGTACTGCATACCTAGGTCATTGACCATATTTGTTGTTAGTTATAAATTATGCTCATGTTGTGAAAAGAAGTAACATATACACCATCTTACTATGGTGGTGAGTTTCCCCTAAAGCAGTGTTTCTCAAACCTTTTTCAACATTGTACCCCCTTTGAATTGTTGTTTTAAGTACCCCCTGACCAGCACCACGTACCCCCTGACCAGCGCAAAACATTTTTGGTAGAAAAAACGTCTATATAAAGAGGTACAATCCACGCCAGCAGTGATAGATTTACTAAACAACAACTTTTTTTAAACTAAAGCATTTAAATGCTTCATTTTAAATGTTTAGAATCCATCACTTAATTAATTCATTATTATAGTATAATTATTTTATGATTTATGCATAACATCTTTTTTAATTAGCAAAAATGTAATGTTCCCCCTACAGTACTCCAAAGTACCCCTAGGGGTATACGTAGCCCCATTTGAGAAACACTGCCCCAAAGTACAGAACCATATGCCAAGACTTGAGTATAGTGTGACTGAGCATGTATGTTTTGTAAATCATAGTAAGGTTATTTCTATATTAGTGTTGGTTAAGGCACGTGGTGTTTCCGGTCTGAACATACAATCTACAGACTTGATTATGGTTAAGTGTCTTGCTCCTTGACAAATTGTTCACTTTGTTGGGTTTGGAAACAGTGACCACTTACTGAACAACAACTAAAATATATCTGCCATCCCTTTATAGGCTATATGATAAAGGTAGCCCAAAAGGTATAGACCTTGAGTGAGATAATCAATTGCAAGCTCAGTGTTAGATATGTGGAAGTGCACACATGCTCCTTGCCAGAGCTACAAGGCAGACAATCTTAATAGGTACATAGCTGTTAGATGAGACATTTCAGGCTCCTCTATAAAGTAATGCATTATTATCCTTGTACCATGACTCATGGAAACAACAAAACATTAAACAACACCTACAATTCATTTGTGATTCACTTATTAAGAGATTGCAACATGAGCATGACACAGCATTTGCCTTCTGTGTGACTACAGTACATGACATACTGCAAAGTGAAAGCTCATTTAATCCATTTGATTACTGCTCATCCTGATGAGAAGATTTGTTTTGCAGCGAAAGGTCTGCCACTCAGGTAACAAAGGATATTACGCAAGCAGCAGTGAGATTTAAATGAGAGGAGATGTACCCCCACCACTCTGCTTGAAGCGTATGCATCTAAAGCATTAACCTAGGCTTTTAGCTTGGTACAATGGGCCTTAACAGTCAACCCACACAGCTGAGTTCCAGTGACATCTGCCTCAAGTGTCAGTCGCATGGCACATCTCCTAGTCCAAAAAAGATACTGAGTCATAAATGTCACAGACTGTATTAATTTAACCTTTTCATTAGCATTTTGGTTTTTTATTCTCTATGAGCAAAACATTAATTAAAGAGATATTAGTGAATGTTTAGATCTCTAAATTGTAATCCTGCATTTGACATGTTGGTGTTGCTTGTAAAATAATAACTAAAATTAGCACAGACATTTTAATTATAATATGGTATATCTAAGATATTGCCTGCTTGAGATATAATTCATTAAAAGCTATTCTTCCATCCTGAAGCAACATTATTTACTTCATGAATGTAATTTCTATACTGTATTACCTTTCAAAGCATATTTTCACTGAAATATACAGTACATTTTCCTTCAGCTCTGCTTTACAGAAATGTGCAATGTTTGACATTGGATCATCTAATAAACAAGTTAATTAAGAATGGCACTTAATGTGATATGTTCATATTTTGGAGTTTGTTGGGTGACAATATCACATCTGCTGTACATAGCTCTGTTTGTGTTAATGATATACTTTCTCTGATTGTCTCACTCATTTCAAAGGTTATAAATCATATTATTAGAATAATATGTTTCACACAACATTATTTACTAAATTGTTTGTGAAATCCCAATGGTATGAGCTAGAAACAGGCAACACAGCATATGAAAGTATGGAATGAGGGCTTCAAGATAGTGTTGTTTGCTTTCACTTGTAAATTCCACATTTTTTTTAGATCCAATTATTTCTTCTTACATAATGGCCACAACAAATCTGTCAGAACTACAAAATAATAACTATTTCTGTAACATTGAATAGATTGCTAAAAAAATATATTGTTTCTGCAAACAAGCTTCAGAGGAATGATTTGAAAGTGTGTCCTGCAATTATTTTAATAACTGATATAAAATGGATTACTGATTTTAAATAGATATACTTGTGCACAGTATGCAGTAGGTGGAAGACACAAATAAATGTTTTCAATTTAATAATATATGTCAGATGTAAAGAATAAAACATTTTTTAGCAAAATTTCAGGAAAAAAACTTGCAAAATGTGTGACCAAGACAATGTTAAAATGAATAAATGGACAGTGTGAGAAAGGTGGCTAGTTTGCAATGCAGTAAAAAAGCCTCAGGGGCTTAATTTGTCCTCTCATCAAGCCTGACTGGACACTATAAGATAAAAACTGCTGAAATGTGTAGCAAAAAGAGGACTGTGTAAGTGCAGCAAAGGGTAATCCGAATAATGTGAATGATGTAATATATCAAGCAGGAATACAAAACATGTACTATAGTTTCATTGAAGAATTTTCATGATTATAAGATTTGTACTTAGATGATCTGATCCATCAGATTTGAGTGAAGTTTATGGCTTTATACACTCCAGAATGTCATGAAGAGTGATCAGATGAATTGCAATGAATTGCAAAGTCCCTATTTGCCATACAAATTAACTTAATCCCCAAAACATATTTCCTCTGCATTTCAGCCCTGCCAAAAAAGGACCAGCTGCCATTATGTCAGTGCTTGTCTCATTAACACAAGCTAGAGTGTTGACAAGGACAAGGCTGGAGATCATGCTGATTGAGTTAGAATAAGAGACTGCAAGCTTTAAAAAGAGGGTGGTTCTGGAAATCAGTTTTTCCTCTGTCAGCCATGGTTACCTGCAAGTAAACACATGCCGTCATCATTGCTTTGCACAAAAAGGGCTTCACAGGCAAGGATATTAATCTTGAAAGAACCTTGAAAGTGGTGATTAAGCTCATTCAAAATCCACAAATGCAAAACTCAAACAAAATTAACCTGAATTTTGAATAGAAAAAATTTGATTATGAAGTAATTTCAAATATTAAGCTAACACATTGAAACAAGCGATGACTTGAATTTCTTTCTTCACTGATGTATGTCCATCACTCAAAAGTGTAGAACACTCACCCCACCTTAGGCAGTCTCTTGTGTAAATGAGAGTTGGTGGAAAAAACTGCTTAATGAGTAAATTATATTTTTCAAAGGAGAGTAAAAGCTACGAATAACTAAACATATCCCAATTAACAGCAAACAAGCTCAGGACAAATCACTGTGTGACGAAAATAACAATTATTTAATGATTAGTCAGGCTCAAACTATGATGCCCACAAGGTCAATAGAGAACAACAATTGGAAGGCTAGTGTACCAGGTATGCTATTTAAGTTAGCTATTATCTGTTCTTGTACTATTATCTGTTCTTGTAAATAGCAAGACATTGCCACATTTTGTCCAGCTAGCTCAGCAGAAAGAAAATACAGTAAGAACAAACCTTATATGTCCTGTTGTCCCAACCGTAAATCTCAGAATTTATCCCAAATTACGTTCTCAGGAAACTATTTTGAAAACCTAAATTACGTTCTATGCCAACCTAATTAGGGTGTTTTTACGTTTGAACTGCACGTTTTGTTATTAGGCTATATTTGCACTTGAATTACGTTGCTCCGGTACATTTCGTTTAGCGGATTTATGCGAGAACATTCCATACATTCCATAGCGTTCGAAATTATATTGCAACATTTACAGTTAAGGTTAGGTAGGAGGATACTAACGGTTAAGGTTAGGCATGAGGTTACTATGGTTAAGGTTAGATATGACGTTACTGAGGTTAAGGTTAGAATTAAGGTTAGGGTTAACATTACAAAAACCGACAATCGCGTGTCTGTAGAACAAAACACAAAAAGTCCCATCCACCATCCTCGACCTCCGCCCTAACAAAAACTATGCTATTTACATGCTACGTCATGATCTTCTAATGTTCATATTGAATGTTATTCGAGTGTTAAATTTAGTTCCCTACAAACGTAATTGACCCTCTCATACGTTCATATTGGACATTTTTCGGTTTTACAAAATAGTTCCCTCAGAACGTATTTAATGTGATTTAGGGCTGTGTTGTCCTGAGTATTCTGACAAATCCCCTTACAGATTAACAAACGGAACAATTCCTGTTATGGGTAACGTTATATTAAATGGTCCTCACAATTTAACTCCAAAGTGGTTACATTAGTATATTAGGTTTGTTCTGTATTGTGTATACAGTACACATGTCCAGCATTACAAACCCATTTACTAAATACTGTTCATCTTCACTTCACACATCCCACCTCTTCTTCATGAGAGAACATTTTAATATTAAAGCTTGTATTCCTCTCTCTCACATCCTGATTCCCTATTAAGGCCACTCTAAACCAATTCTTCTTTTGGAACTTAGGTATGTGGCTGATCTCAGTTGTGGTAAAATCCAGCTGTTTTTGCTTTTCTATGTAATATAAATCTCAGACCCAGACAGCCTCCTCTGTTTTTAAATGTGAAGCTCATTAAGTGTGGTTGGTATGCAAGGGTGTTCTGCTTGCTCAGAATTTACAGTGGAAGAAAGTATCCAGATTGGCCAGTTTATTAGGCACACATTTAGTACTGAGTCAGATCACTTTTCCTTCCATATCAGCCTGAATTATTCTGGGCATGGATGTCGGACATCTTCCACAGGGATGTTGGTCTGTGCTGAAGCAATGGTATCACACGGGCTGCCGATTGGACAGCAGAACATTCATGCTGCGAACAGTGTGTTCTATCCCAACCCAAAATATGCTCTATTTGGTTGCAGTTAAGATACTGAAGTAGTCACTCAAGTAAATGGAACTAGTATTTGTCAGAACGTGTGCTGTTGTTCTGATCCTCATGCTGTCCCTGTGATTCTTAGCCCACTTGAGCCATTTCCTCTTTTGCTTAAGTGGAACCTGATGTGATCACCGGCAATTGCACATCTGTGATAAGACGTTTTGCTTTCCAAGATGCTGTTCTGCACACCACTGTTAAAATGCATTTTCATTTGCCTTCATTTGCCTGTCTTGTACCATTTCTGCTATTCTCCTTCATCTTCTCTCATCATCAATGTTTCTTACATAGAACTGTCACTGTCTGGATGTATTTGTTTGGTATTTGTTGCACCAAACTGTGTAAACCCTAGTCATTTTTGAAGGGCAGTCTTCTCTGTGAACAT
Source organism: Umbra pygmaea (assembly GCA_016801145.1). Classification (NCBI taxonomy): domain Eukaryota; kingdom Metazoa; phylum Chordata; class Actinopteri; order Esociformes; family Umbridae; genus Umbra; species Umbra pygmaea. The sequence goes on from JACXGM010000487.1 coordinate 46,180, forward strand.
GCTAGTTTACATAATAAACTAGGAATGCAGTTTATCTAGAATAATAGGCAATTTGGCTTGTGATTATTTATAAAAATCACTCACTCTGGAATTTAGCCTTTGGCATTTCAACACATCAAGAAAGCGAGATAAGACCCTGATGTAGGACAATTTATTTTGTATTAATAGTTCTAAGCATGTACTACCAAGGCTGTTTGACTATTAGCATCAGCAATGGGAAGACAAAAAACTGGCTCTGTCATTGAGTTCACATACATCATGCAAACATGAAAGTCAATTTAGGGGGATATACACTGTCATAACAAACCAAAACTCATATAGTAGAGTAATACTTTATCATGCTGCATATTTGCATTAAGAATGAACACCAATCATGTTTTAGTTATTTAGCTCAGCCAAAATGTAATATGCCCTCTAGCCAAGTTCTAACCATATAGGGATATATTACTATACATGTGGTGAAGGACTTTCTCTAGAGTTGTTGTATTCACTCAACTGCTTTATCGACCGAAAATAAAAGAAGCACTGCACCATTACCCTCTCTGCACATCTGTGGATTTGAAACACACATCACAAATACCTGTCTTTATTTATTTTCAAAAATAAAAAAGTTTGTAGCAGACACTCTTATAAAAACTTGCCTTTGTGTGACAGAAAGGTTGCAACAGCAACTTATTACTCCAAAAAGACATCCCTAATTTGTGACACATTTCTGGGAGACTCTATTCGGGTCTAACTGGCGGGGTAATTGCGCTTCACCGTCCTATGTACAACAGCAAACAGCATGAAATGAACTGCAAAAGATGACAATAAGGAGCTTAAGGTTGTATCAATGGAAGCCTTCAACCGTAAGGTGAGTTTTTTATTGGCGCACATCTAAATTTATCTCATTATAACGAGATAGTATCTCATTTATTTATTTTTGTATTGTTTATTTTTTTACAAATTTTCCTCCCTTCCCAATTCCCTCTCTAATCCTGCCAGGTCGGCAACTTCGCAACTCGTTGTACAGATCAGTGGGATGGCGCGGGGCGCACACATGGTTCATCCAACCACATGTCGCCTGAGCTGCCGATTCTTTTTGCACTGTTCACCCAAAATGGTAGCCTGTAGTCGGACCATGCACGGGATGATTACGTTCACAGAATATACTTCCGCAATTGAATTTAAAGGCGCCCGATCAGAACACAAAGAGTCGCCGGAGAGCAACGTGGTAGGATAGATAATCTGATTTATCTAACCCAAATCCCGGGCAGCACTATGTAAATTTTGCACTGCCAGGTGCATGAGGCTAAGGTTAAGAATTTGAGCGACTTTGATGAGGGCCAAATTGTGATGGCTAGACGATTGAGTCAGAGCATCTCTAAAACTACAGCTTTTGTGGGGTGTAACAAGGAAGGAAATGTGGTGAACCAGATACATGCATCTCTAAACTTAACCTTTTCCCTTACTCTTAAACTAAATCTAATTCTAAACAAAACCCTAAACTAGAGTGAGGAGTTAAACAAGACCCCTACGTATTTGTCATTTTTGACATATTCCAGCTCAGACCCACCCAGAGTGGTGATGTTTGTTGGGCAGGCAAGTGCATAGTGAGACAGGTTGAAAATCATACATTTGGTTTTACCAGAGTTTAACAACAGCTGGAGGCCACAAAAGGAATGTTGTATGTCATCAAAGCTCTTTTGGAGGTTTTCTAACACAGTTTCCAATGTAGGGCCAGATGCACATAGAATGGTGTCATCAGCATAGAGATGGATAAGAGAGTTGCCTGCAGCAAGAGCGACATCATTGATGTATACAGAAAATAGAGTCAGCCCGAGGATCGATCACCGAGGCACCCCCATAGAGACAGCCAGAGGTCCGGACAGCAGGCCCTCCGACCTAACACACTGAAATCAGAGAAGTATTATTGAACCAGGCGAGGCACTCATTTGAGAGACTTAGGTCCTTGAGTCTGCATGTAATGATCCTATGATTGACGGAATCAAAAGCCTTGGCCAGGTCGATTAAGACACCTGCACAATATTGTCTTTGGTCGATGGCAGTTATGATATCATTTAGAACCTAAGATGACATCATAACAGCCATCTTGTAAGCCAGATTGCATATCAGAGAGGCTGTGGTGGGACTCAAAATGGTCTATTATCTGTTTGTTGACTTGACTTTCAAAGACTTTAGAGAGGCATGGCAGTATCACTGCATGAATAGTGGGATTTTTGTCCCCGTAAAGCCCGGAAATCTCCCTGACTTTCGGCAGTTAACGTCAATTTACAGCCTGTGAACGTCGCGTTCGTCTGTGCCACATATTGACGGAAACGAACCATGACGTATGTGGAGCTCGCGGAGGGCCATAATAAGACAGACATTTTTATGGGAATCCAATGGAAGTTTGGAGCTTTCAGAGAACAGACACATCATACCCAGCATAATTTCTGCCTGTTGAGCGAATTGTTGGTAGATGTGTGATTAACACATCCACTGTGCATTTAAACAAGACCAAAGAAAAGGTTACTGTAGTCATGCCAATATGGACAGTGGTTGAGCTCTAGGAGACTGTGATTTTGTTTGCATGCAATGCACATTTTACCTTTGTGGAAAAGCCTGATTTTAATTGTTGAAATGAATTGTTCTTTGTACCTTTTTTTAAATAAATAAATTCAATTTAAAATTTAAGAGTCTATAATTAGGCTATACTGAAGCTGATCTATTTATACTAGAGATTTTCTTAAATTGAAGTTAATACCTTTTAGAAAAATGTTACCTGGGGTAAAACTCCCCCTGCTACCCTGATTTGCATTTGAATAGCTCACAGCATTTTCATTTACATGTTAAAGCCTCCCCTAGAATTAGAGGGAGGAGGGTCATGGGGGGACAACTCCCAAGCAAGGCCCACGTCAATTTCCGACAATTCGCGGCAGTTTTCGGTGTTGCCTGCAAATTGACTTGTGCAGTCGTAAACCTGAAATACCATGACAATCTACAGTGCCGCTTACTGACAAATCCCACTTTTCATGCCGTGAATGGAGATAGGTCTATAGCAGTGTGGGTCTGAAGTGTCTCCACCTTTGAATAGGGGGACTACTGCAGCAGCTTTACAATCTTTAGGTATCTCTGAAGAATCAAGGGAGATGTTGAAAAAGCTACTAATAGGAGATGCAATAATTTCAGCAGACATTTTTATCAAGTCCAGCTGATTTGTAGGGGTCAAGGTTTTGCAGTCCCTTTAAAACATCTTTGGTCTGGATTTTGGCAAATACAAATTGTGGGGGGGGGTAGGGCCAGTTGCAGAAGTAGGTTCGGGGAGGACCAACAAAATGCTTATTCAAGTTCTCTATAATAGTGAACTTGTTGGTGGTGACATTATCACCTACAGTAGCTTGAGAGTGGTGGACAGCTGGGCAGAGGTGTACTTGTTCTCCTTAAATTTAACTGTGTCCCAGAACTTTTTTGAGTTGGTACTGCAGAAAGATCATTTATGTTTGAAGAAGCCTTAGCTTCCCTAACTGCCTGTGTGTACTGGTTTCTAGTTTCCTTAAAGAGCTACAGATTGTGTGGGTTATTCGAGGCTAGTGCAGTCTGCCACAGAATGTTTTTGTGCTTGCTGAGGGCGGCCAGTTCTGGAGTGGGACTATAATTGCTCTTTGTTCTGCACTTTTGGAAAGGAGCATGCTTGTTCAGGATGGCAATGAAAGTATTCTTAAAGAAGGACCAGGCATCCTCCACAGATGGTATGAGGTTAATATCCTTCAAGGATACCTGGGCCAGATCAATTAGGAAGTGCAGGGCTAGATGGTACTAATCCCAGGCTGGATTGGTAAAGAATATTCCAGAGGATGAGGTATAAAAGTGTAATACAATAGGTACAGTAGTCCGTTGTGCGTAGAGTTGAATGGGGGGTTGGAATACAGGCTGGCTTGCTGGGAAGTGCGGGCTAAATGATGATTTTAGCTATGTTTGTTATTGATTAGCCTATTACGAGTAGTTGGTTAGCTAGCTGTCTACCGGAGACTCCTCACAGTAAAGGGGAGTGACCGGAGAGTAAGCAGCAATTCCTATAGATGTAACGTAATGATGAAATATATACAAAACTTTTGACAAATCAAGACAAAAACAATAAGACAAAGACTATATAAACGGGACAGGCTACAATACACGCCTGGCACATTTCGCCATCTTGGATAACTATGCAAATTATATTTTACAATGATTTACCTAGATAGTCAATGCAAATGACAGTCAGCATAATTTTCAAGTCATCAACTTTTAGGGTATTAGTCAAATTTCAATGAACAAACCACCCAATAAAAACAGTTATAGCTACTGAAGTATTTAATGGCAGTATAGCATGTAATAACAAACAGGCACCATTCCTGCTACATTAATGCCAAAAATAAAAGTCAGCTGAACGAGCGGTATATATATATATTATGCACAGTACTTGCATTAAACAAGGCAGACATTTACAGACACCAATGAGTCTACATAGTTTTCTGAGATACGACACTGAACAAGTAACAGAGAGACAATAACACACATCTGACAACATGACTAACATATATACATACACATCGTAACAGACAACATGCCATACAGTTCTGTATAATGGCTAATTGGAGACAGGATGGGGCAGTGGTGTCAGTAGGCTGAAGATGTTGATCGTCGGCCGCCTACATGCCAGCAGGGGGAGCCCCAGGACAGGGAGATATGACACCCTAAGCAATGTCTAAGAAAAGAAATATAGAAACTGGTAAAAATATAAACATTATTGTCATTGACATCGACACAAGGACATTAATCATTGGAGTTTGCCTTCACAACTTTGCTACTTTTGTAATTTGTGCCGTTCTCTCTATATCAATGTTCAGACACAAAAGAAGAAAATCAGGTTTGGACATTGGATGGGTGTCCACAATTGTGTTAGGATACTTTTCCTCTCAGAGTGTAGTCATTTAATTTGCCTCTCAAAAAAAGTTTTTGAATCCTATACAGATTTTAATGCCTTTACATGGTTATCATACACTCACCTAAAGGATTATTAGGAACACCATACTATTACTGTGTTTGACCCCCTTTCGCCTTCAGAACTGCCTTAATTCTATGTGGCATTGATTCAACAATGTGCTGAAAGCATTCTTTAGAAATGTTGGCCCATATTGATAGGATAGCATCTTGCAGTTGATGGAGATTTGTGGGATGCACATCCAGGGCACGAAGCTCCCGTTCCTTCACATCCCAAAGATGCTCTATTGGGTTGAGATCTGGTGACTGTGGGGGCCATTTTAGTACAGTGCAGTACAACTCATTGTCATGTTCAAGAAACAAATTTGAAATGATTTGAGCTTTCACACCATTCTTTGTAAACCCTAGAAATGGTTGTGCGTGAAAATCCCAGTAACTGAGCAGATTGTGAAATACTCAGACCGGCCTGTCTGGCACCAACAACCATGCCACGCTCAAAATTGCTTAAATCACCTTTCTTTCCCATTCTGACATTCAGTTTGGAGTTCAGGAGATTGTCTTGACCAGACCC
>JACXGM010000487.1:51812-72579 GCA_016801145.1 Umbra pygmaea
TATATATATATATATATATATATATATATATATATATATATATATATATATATATATATATATATATATATATATATATATATATATATATATATATATGTATATATATATATATATATATATGAGTAATGGATAACATCAGTGAGGAGTTCAAATACCTTGGGGTTTTGTTCACGAGTGAGGGGACAATGGAGCGGGAGATTGGTCGGAGGCGCAGCGGGGGCGGTACTACACTCAATATATTGCACCGTTGTGACGAAAAGAGAGCTGAGCCAGAAGGCAAAGCTGTCAATCTACCGGGCAGTCTTTCTTCCTACCCTCACCTATGGTCATGAAGGGTACAAGCGGCCATAATGGGTTCCTCAGGAGGGTGGCGGGCGTCTCCCTTAGAGATAGGGTGAGAAGCTCAGTCATCCGTGAGGTGGTTTGGGTATCTGGTAAGAATGCCCCCTGGGCGCCTCCCTAGGGAGGCGTTCCAGGCACGTCCAGCTGGGAGGAGGCCTCGGGGAAGACCTAGGACTAGGTGGCAAGATTATATCTCCAACCTGGCCTGGGAACGCCTCGGGATCCCCCAGTCGGAGCTGGTTAATGTGGCTCGGGAAAAGGACGTTTGGGGTCCCCTGCTGGAGCTGCTGCCCCCGCGACCCGATCCCGGATAAGCGGACGAAAATGGATGGATGGATAACATACGGATATAGCTGACAATATCAGGAGAATATATGCAGATGTCTCTTGGCAGTGCACTTTTGCTACACTTGGTTATAGCTGAACAAATACATTGTAGATATTTGTGCCTGGTGTAGCCTCTTATAGGTACAAATTGACCAGCAAATACAAATTCAAACAAAACTAGACGTATAGTGTGATACATTTTCACTGTTTGTATGATGATACAGGTCCTTCTCAAGAAATTAGCATATTGTGATAAAGTTCATTATATTCCATAATGTAATGATAAAAATTAAACTTTCATATATTTTAGATTCATTGCACACCAACTGAAATATTACCAACTAAAATATTTCAGGTCATTTATTGTTTTAATACTGATGATTTTGGCATACAGCTCTTTTACTATACGAAGAACAATTATATTTCCTCTCTCTCTCATTTGCTTAAGTTTGTATTTGGTATCTTGCTGCAATGGCTGAATGTGCTAAACGGTCTAAGCTTTGACTACATTTCACAACAATCAAGGATTAAGAGGAAGTGAAATTTAATTTATGTTTCAAGTTAATTTCTTGCAAGGGGGGTAACACAACTTCCATGCTAAAGCACCTCAATGTTGTGCATCCATTAAAAACACAATGCAGTTCCTATGACCGTCTTGGAGTCGCTCCGACCCCGACTGTTGTTTTGGGAAAATCCTCCACCAAAGGTATACATGGTGAGCACATCACCACTTCGTAGTAGCAAAACATGTTGACAATAATTAGCTCAAACTTGGATGCTTTGTGAACACCCTAAACTTAGCAGTGCAAAAGAAATATCTACAGCATTGACACACTGACCCGGTTGGCAGCAAAAATAAGAGTGTTCATTGTGGGGATGAAGTGATCTACAATGACCAAGACTGTGCGGAAAGAGAAGCAGCTCCTCCTCAAACTTCCTCAGCACACCATGCTACTGGACGTCAAAACCAGGTGGAACTCCCTCTTTCTGATGGTTGAGAGATTCCCTGACTAGTATCCGGCTCTCCAAGCTGTAGTGTTGGATCCACGGCTGAGAAAGCCGATAGAGAGGTGTCACGAAACTGATAAGGGAAGGACCCAGAAGCAGAGGTGGTAAACAGGTGAGTGGCAAAAATGTAGTTTATTAGAAATAAGAGTGGAATGATGGCTGGACAGATGGAGAGCAGGCAGAATGGCTTGGGTATGGTCCTGAAATATGAGTAGGTAGATGGCTGGCAGGCAGGATGGCTTGAACAATGGTCCTGAGTTAGGAGTAGGCTGCTGGCTGGTGATGAGTTTCAGAAAAAGGTTAGATAGGTCCCAGGAGTCAGGTAGAACTGGAATAGAACAAACAGAAAACCAAAATGAGTTACAGAAACTAAGTATTCGGAACAAGCTAGACTCAGAAAAATGGCTAGGAGTTTCTCACAACACTTTGCTACGCACTGTGTGGATTAACAATCCGGCAGGGACTAACAGCCAACACCCTCCTAAATAGGAAGGACAGCAATCAGCCCCAGCTGACAGGGAGGTGCAGGTGCAGAGGATCATTGGTGCCAAAGCTGCCTTAATGGAATGAGGAACCTCAGAGATAGGTGAGTACATAAATAGACAGACAAGGACATACAACACACACACACAGGGGAACCAGGAGAGGCAGACAAACACTAGGAATGGGGAGACAGCTCAGGGAGGAGAACCCCTAACAAGAGGGACAAATTCGATAGGATCAAAAATGAGGACTTCACCAGAGCAGAGGATTTCATCAAGGTCATGAAGATCCTGTACACAGATTACTGTCCATTAAAGCTACACTGCAAAAACCCCTTAGTTCTTTAAAAAATATGTGCTCATTCATGTGTAATTACTTCCACCAACTAATCAAAAATCAATAATCAAAGTATTTTTGTAAGCGTATAATCTTCCATTCACAATACATACAATGGTGCTGCTCAAGCTGCGGCAGCCATGTTACGCCTATATCTTTAAAATACATTAGCCAAAGAGGGATATACCTGGAAACTCAAGCTCTGCCTTTCGCACTTTTCCAATAGTGGCACCGTGACAAATGCCAGGGGGAGATTACTCACGACTGCCGGCAGATTTCAAAGTCTGTTGAAGATGTAAGATCATGCCTATTCTCGAGGACATGTAATGGCAGCGCTGGCCCAAGCTGTACAGTAGGCAAGAACATTCGCCTGGCAACACAAACTCAGATTTTCGGTTTCAAAATAATAGTGCTTGTGGTTCATCATGTTTTGCTAATATTAGTATTCTTTTGGAATAGAACAGACTCTAGTGAATGTTTTTCAAATGTAATCGTGTTTTCACATGAGACACTGACAATTTATTAAATCAACATATTCTTTACTTTTATTAATAGAACATGTTAAACTATTATTTTTTGCTATCACATGCTCTTATTGTTTCTTTACACACAATAAAATTGCATTTGGTTACAATTCATGGGCTGTGTAGTGAATTAACAATTATTATTGCAATGAATCAAAACTAGCGCTATTGTTTTGAAAGAAAAAAAATGCGAGGGGCTAGAACCGTATTCAGTTGCTTGTCATATACAATTTCACCACTAGATGGGAGCAATTCTTACACAATGCAGCTTTAAGATGGCACTTCTTATCGCTCTGGTTTCGCTAAGAGAGTGAGTGATTCATGCACACTGATGGTGCATCCTGGCTGCTGCATTATCAATGGTGATAATAGCACAGTCGTGTTGAGACCGAACCCAGCCTTTCTTCCCAAAATCATTAAGACTTCCCATAGATCTAGGATTTTGGATTTGAGGGCTTCCCCCCTCTCCTTTTCGGAGTGAGACAGAGAAGAGATCACATTGCCTGTGCCCAGTTAGGGCCCTGTCTCTCTACGTGAGCAGAACTGTCTTTCTAGGATCCTCACAACAACTGTTTGTGTGCAATGGATCTGCGATGGCGGGTTGCCCTTTGTCTAAGTGTAGACTGGTCTGTTGGCTGTGTGAAGCCATTGAACTGGCCTATGTCTCTATGGGCCTGCCAGCTCCGGTAGGAGTGAGAGCGCACTCCACACAGAGTGTTGCTGTTTCTGCTGCACTTCTTGGAGGTGCTGGGGTAGAGGGAATTTGTGAGGTGGCCTCTTGGGCATCACCATCTCCATTCATTTAGTTTTACTTAATGGATGTATCCCCCAATGACTTTGGTCATTTAGTTTTTCACTCAAGTCTCCCTGAAGTAGAAAACCAATTACTTAGGAGAGAGGGGTTTTTGTCTCTCCTTTTTGTTTTATTTGAAGATTGGTGGGTTGTCTAGCACTATCTCGAAAGTTTGCTCTCTGTTGCCCCTCTTATCCCCTTTGGTTGAAGTGTGAACCTCAGGGTGGTTCACCTCAGGGTGTGACTATCAATAGTAAAATTTGTGGAATGGATGTATCAAGAGAACTAGATGGCGGCTTCGGCACAAAGCCCCGTTCATTCCAATGAAAGTTGCTCAAAAGCGCATGAAGCAAACATGGAGCTTCAAAATACCTGGATCTTTCGCGTTGTGCCCAACGGACATGCGCACTAACAACAGTTGATTTGTGTTGTCATAGCAACCGGTAGCAATGGCCCAATGGACATGCGCACTAGTAACAGTTTGATTGTGTTGTCGTAGCAACCAGTAGCAACTCTGAGCGTTCATCATTCCTAGTTGAATAACTCTGGATTCGGCTACTAGTGAATGTATTTTTTTTAAACCTAACGTTTTAAACAAGGACCCTTTAAGTGTTTGGCCTGGTTAGTTGATTATCCGCTGACATATAGCAGTTTCTTCCACCATGAAAATCTATGGGAAAAAGTGTTTTTGGGCCACATGGGGTGCATTTCCATTGCTTCAACAGGCGTCTCTAATCCTACCCCTTGGTTCAAACTTAGGTACGTTTCACTCCATTTTTCACAGTTCTTAGGTGCTGGCCTGGATTACTCTTCTGTTTTTTTTCTAGATTCGCTTTGCAAAGGTTTTAGGAAATAGTAGAGTGATCAGGGATACATTTTTTGATGGCGCATAGCTCTGCCCTTAACCACTAGAAGCAGAGCTCTGCTGTGGGGCGGAACTCCACAATATAGAACGTTCGTTATCGGAGTTCTGTAACTGAAGTTCTATTACTGGAGCGGAGACCTATAGGGCGTTTTGCCCTGATTCACTCTTTTGATAGTAAGCTTCAGATTTATTGGGAGAATGTAATAGCAAGCTCACCCCGTTTATATAGGTGTAGCGTCATCACCCCATTGGCCGGTATGGTGACGGATATGCAAATTATTTCAGGTGCATCATGCACAGCAGGAAGGGGTAAACCACTAGGAGCACAGCTCCCCTATGGGTCTCTGCTCCACTCATAGAACTGGAGTTACAGAACTCAAGAAACTAACATTTTTCCTCTAAAAAAGGTAATTGTCTGTTCGTGAGATTGGTCAGAGCCTCTAGCTTACAACATTCAATCTAACATTCAAGCTATGCTGCTCTGGTAACTGTGCATGCTGCACAGTCTTTTTAAGAAGGTGAAGACTCAAGCTGTGGCATTCAAAGAAGACCTGAAGGGACCAAAAAATTGATATTAGTAAAAACTGAGGTAAGAGGACAAATCAATATGTCTAATAATGTTTGAAAAATGATGGTATTTGCTACCTAGCAAGGTAGTTTGATAAATTCAAGTCTAGCATTTGGCTTGCTGCTAGCACGCTAATTAGCTAGTTGCCTCCCTTTAGGATGGCTATACTGTATCCATCAGAGCTAAGCATGTTGGTAGCCTTTTGTCAAACAGGAGTTTTTGGTCATTTTCAGGTACAGATTTAACTCAGTGTTAACTGGTTAACATTCACAGAAGCTAGCTAAAGTTAACACTACCTAGCTAACACTTCTTAGCTAACATTGGTTTGCTTGTTTGATAACCTTAGACATGTTGTGTTTGCTGGCTAATGTTAGCTTTTGCTAGCTTATGACTTGGTAGGAAACTGATTAGTGTTCATCTGTGACATTGTATTGCTTGTCAATGCTTTTTACAGTATTTACGACAATTGATCCTCTACTGGCTTGGTCTCTTGTAGGGATTTACATGAATGTTGTCAGTTTGTGGGAAAGAAGCTAATTTAAAAAGTGCAGAGATTAAGCTAAACTAATTAATCTGTAATTGGCTTTCTTGCCATTTTATCTGTGTCAATATAGTAAAAAAATGCAGCAGTATACCTATGGGATCAATTATGGGCCAATAATATAATAAGAAGTAATTTTGCATCAGTGGAAATATTTTGTGAATGTGTAAAAAAGTTTTGCATCTGTAGAAATATTTTGTGAATGTGTAAAAAAGTTTTGGATCTGTACAAATATTGTGTAAATGTCTGGAAATGCTTTGTGCAACATTAGATAATACAAGATTTTACATGTTCAGATATGGCTGTCAAGGTTAGTATAGAGTGAGTAGTCACACGCAGAGGATCTGAGGTGAAATATAGTTTTTTACTGGGTAAAAACTTCCAGTCAAACACATGCAAACAAAGCAAAGGGTGGCATAAATAGTGTTGCCACAAACACAGCTTTCAACAAGCTAAACTGCATAATCAATCTAGTACAGCACCGCAGCAGGAATACATATCTACATATAGCGGTCTTCATAACATATATACAGGTCTACTTCCAAAATACATATAGTGGTCTACATGACAGGGTCTAACACAAACGACAGAAAACAATCACCCACAACACTCTCCTATATTGGTGGAATTATATGGGCCATGCCAACAAGGCACAGTTGAACCAGGTTGGTTCGCGGGTTGAGAGAGGGGAGCGGTGACGTCAGAAGGCAGGAGACTCTGACTGCCTCATCTTGTTTGTGCCAGTAGAGGGCTTACAATGGGACATATCTACAAAATACACTGACAGCCGATATGCCCAGTAAAACAGTAACGGATATGACCACATACACTTTCCAAACCTGAGATTCTCCCCAGAAATGAGTGTGAGTACATAAGTGAAACTCGGTCATATTTGTAAATAAATGTAGTTTTAACACCAGACTGTATAGTGGGTAGAATATATCCCGACTTCAATGCATATTGAAGTGTTCCCATATCCAGAGTACAGATGTGTCCCAAACACAACATTTAGGACCATGATGTTTGGAAAGAACCTGCTCAATATTCTAGCGTATTACATGTAAATATCTGGATTGAAAAATCACTGGACTCCCTAAGTTTTTGCCCAGTGTATCATTTTTGTTGATTGATCCCCAGCTGGTCTCACTTCCCTTATTAGTTATTTAAGATATTTAAGTTCAGTCTGTATGGTAGTCTGTTGTCAGTCATTGTTATACTGTGAAGTGGATGTTCCTGTCCATGTAGAAGTTCCCTTTTTCATGTATCTGCTCAAGTTTCTGCTTATGATACAGTAAGGTCTTTGGTTTAGGAGAACCTTTATTATTTTGATGCCAGTGCCTGTTGTTCAGGTGTTAAGCAAGCCAGTGTGGCTCAATAGTTAGCGATTATTGTTTTCTAGTCATCAGTTTGCAGTGTCATAGTTGCTAGCTTTTATTTATTTTTTCCTTTGTTGTATCTAAACAAGTCAATCTCCTACAATAAACCAAACTACATTTGAGGAGACGCATCTGTATTCTACAATTTCCTTAACTCCACATATTGACACATTGCTAGTACACTAGTAAGCTAGTGTATACTGTAGTATATACTGTAGCTAAAAATTATTTCAATACAAACCTTACTTGCTAACAAAAACCTATTAATCAAAGACACTTACCACATTATATTGCTGCATAATCCTGCATTGTTTTTTGTATTTTCTTTGGATATACTTGTACACAACACAACATCTGTCATCTTGCAGCCAGCGCCCAAATTTGAATAGTCCTTGTGTCTCTGGTACCAGCTCAGAGGGGTGCCACTAGGCCATGGCTAACTGGCTGACAAGCACCAGGTCCTTTTAAAAGGAAACATGTAGCACCGGTTATTTGGTGATATACATTGGTGTATCTCACCATTGGACATGTGGCATAATGGGGCATGGCATTCATTCTATTAAACACAGTTCCTTCCATACTCATCCCCTTTGCGATTCACTCCTGATTTTTCTTAAGTATCGCCAAGTGAAATAGAAAAACCTTCAACTTGCAAGGGTCTGATATATATATGTGTTGACTTTGTTTGTCCTATGTCAGTTACAGTAGCAGAGCTGGGTAGATTGATAGTCTGTTAGCAAAATGAAAGTGAGCCATAGACACACTATTCAAAACTTTAGATTGGCGCTCACACAGAACCTGGAATTACCTGAAATTATTGCAACCATTGCCAAAAATGTAATAAATAAAGCAACAACACACTTTACCTAATCTGTAATTATCTGTTCAGTATTGTATTGCATGTTATCTTTTCGTGAAGGGCAAACAACATACATTGTTAAAAATGGGGTGAGGATGTTATTGTACTAGGGAACAGTTAATCACAGAGAATCATAATAGAACCTAATTTCCCTGCCTCAGGCGAATGCCACGCTTCAGCCCCTTAGAACAGTAGTGTGTTAGACCGTGTACAATTTGAAGGTGACATTTTAGGCAAAGGTCTTAGCAATGGCAGTGGCGACATTGACAAAGTATTGTTCATCAGTACAATGCATGCTCTGCACCTGTGCTTGTTTCTATAAGCAGGTAGACAGAGACAAACCAATGTTGTTGGATTCTGTTTTCGCTTCAGTATTGGTTTACTTTGTGTCGCTGTGAACATTATGTTTTGACATTCTAAATGGGGATTTTGAATACCCATACATTAACTCATCGATAATGTACTGACATCCAACTCTTATGATCATCCAGTTAGTGACAATGGTCAAATATATAATGTAAAGTAAGCCCCAGCCCATCTGCACTACACCACATTCAACCCATCAACAATATCCCACGGTTCACTCAAGGCATTTACTCTGCTTATTACCTGTCTTTGTAGAGGTCTTCTTGGGATATTGAATGACAATTTGAGCACAAACATTTTAAGATTGGCAGATTTTTGGAATTTACTGACATTTATCAGTATGTAGATAATTGCCTGTAAGAACGTAAGTGGATGCAATGAAAGATTTACCCTGGGTCTGATTCCAATGGATACATACAGGGAGTGAATTTTACTAGAACTCTATTATCCTCTCACAATTTTCAATGTACATACATAAGAATTTAGGTTGATGTTGTATGGTAAAGTATTACATAGTTTTAAATGCTATTTAAACAATCATGATGAGGGTATGTGGTATTTCGACAATATGCAAAAGAAAAGGACAAAATGGAGTGTCTTTAGTATATATTGGCCATGGACCAGTAAATAAAAACCATACAAAATGTGAATGTAAACAGTCCTGTGTACCATAGCTTTCAACCAATCAGAATTCAGAGTTTGTACACTAGGTTTGTTAAGTGGTGCAATGTCAAGGTTGAATTAAATTATAGTAAAGAAACGGGCACGCTAAGCTTAAACACTGGCTGATAAAGCTATTGAAATAATTACTGACCAGGATGTCACTGAATGTGAAATATTGTCTTGCACATGTGTTGCCTTCTAATCAAGAAAAAACCCTGATGAGAGCACTGGAGAAAAGGAGACCTATATTTTCCCAATTAAGTATAGGAGGCCCTTAGTAACAAAGGCATGCCTGATCTGGTGAAGCATGGCGTGCAGATGCAGAAAACAAAGACAATTTCACATCACTTCATGGATGGTGATTCTCATTGTCCAATCTCCTAACAGTCTTCTACATAACATAGTCACTGGTTATTCCAGTGAAATATGCATGTGCCAAGTGCTTAAAACAACCAGTGGATTATTAATAATGTATTCTGGGCCCTCGCTAAGTCCGGTGGCTGCCGAAACTTGGCTGTGTCATGGTTAGAATAGGGACGGTTTTTCAAAAGGAAACTCGCTTTACATTGTGATTCAATGTGTGTTTAATTGTTAGGGCACTCTGGAGGAATTAGCATACAGTGGACAAAAAGGCACATAGAACATTTTCACTTCTGGGAAAGTAATCTAATACAAATGCTCAACTTGGGCTTGAAATGAAATAAATTCCAGAAATATTAAACTCTAACATTGCACTTGGTTTTTATTTTTTGTCATTACAAAACTCTTGGACCAAGTCGCTCATCTGATATTCTATCATTAGCTTTGCTTTTTTGGCCTCCATTGAAATGGTCCACGTGTATACTGTAGCTAGCAGTTAGCATAACTTGTAGGAAATGTTTTATTAAGGATAACAAGATTGGGTCAAACACAATGTCTTGTTTAGTGTTGTTTGGGACAGAGCATGGCAATGAAGCTCTCATCTCTTGTTTTCTTTAACTTCTTGGGAACCTGCCAGTTAGGCTGGAAGGTGAAGTGTATTACAAGTCATTCAGATTTAGATATAGTCCAAAAAGTTATTTTCTCATTTTACATTTTAGTCATATAGCATACACTCTTATCTTGAACAACTTAGAGTAAGGGCATACATTTAAGATAAACTATATGAAACAACCACAACTCAGGGCATTCAATATTTGAAAGAGTGAATAGGCAAACACAGTGCTAGAAAAGGATTATACAAATAAACAAAACATTTAACAAGACAACAGAGGTGATGGATTTCAACTAAGTTAAGCACTCTTAGAAGAGGACTGTGGTTCTCTTACTTCAATGCTAGACAAACAGCATTAGGATTATCATGTCAAGGCCTGGGGCAAGGAATACATGCAAGGACTGCAATCTCCAGAATATACAGTACTTCCTGTGTCAGAGGATGTTGGTGGCAATAAGAGGGTGAGCCTAGTGATGTGCATCATTTTTATATTTAAAAAGCTGATTGACTGTTGGTAGATTATTGGCTCATGCCTGCATAACTGTGATGCCAACTGGTGAGATTTGAAACCATGTGGCACTCAATCTAGACTAAGAACATCATTCCTGGCCATCTGTAATGACCTACATGGATTGTCCATGTACAGTATTCATTAAATAAAAAATAAAATGCTTTAAAAGCTACAGCATCTATTGGTGTTGGAAAAATATGTTTACCGTTGATCCATTTCAAAGCAAAGGCTTAGATGGTGTAATTCAGGGGTTTGCAATAATGTTTACTAGTACCCCTGGGGGTACTTGGCCTGTCCACAGGTGGTACTTGAGAAGAAACAGAGACCACAGGCTTACTGGTAAAATGCACATGAAGGGCTACTTCAGCGGTACTCTGAGCATGAGGAAAATGTTGTTTGCTGTACAGTCACCGAAAAAGGTTGGAATCCACCAGTGCAATTGACACAAATACAGTGCATTGAAGAGGAAAGAGATTCATGCAAGCAGAAAGGGGATAAGTTGCAAAAAAATCCTCAAGCAAAACTTTAAAACCTCCTCAAAAAAGCACAGAATGGCTGTTTTCTTTATCATTTCCCTCTATTTCTTCATTTTATGCAACGCTGTGCAGCATATTCTTGGAGACTTAGGGGACACCCATGCTCAGAAGTCCAATTTTACACTTGCTGCGGTCTCCACTTTCACCACCTCTCAATTGACTTGGAACATCTGTCATAGAAAGACTGGATAAGCCTTGCTCCACTAGAGGAGAAATACTGCATTATTCCTTCAGTGACTAGGCCATGTTTTGGGGGCTCATTTCTCCCAAGCTTATCTCTGCTCGGCAAACATCCCACAGTGTGGCTAGTTGCTTTTTCTTCTCCAACAAGGGCGACTGGGTGTAAATGGACTGTAAAGACAGCATTTTTTTTTCTCACCTGTTTTTTACCCTCAACAAAACCTATACACTTTTAAGAGATTGTCTGTAAACTGCAGATTAATCTGGATTAAGCATTTATTTTACACTGTAAAAAATATCTGTAAAAAACTGTAAGAAGTACTGTTTCAACAAATTACCAGTATTTTTCTGTTATTTTTCTGTATATTTTCTTCAAGATAATAACACAAAGTACACAGTAGATGTCTGTTACAAAGTAATATCAGCTCTACATGTTAATGTACATTTAATGTGTTGATAACATCTTTTCTGTTATTATCTTGAAAGAAATGTCCATAAAATAATAGAAAACATACTGGTAAATTGTTGACAGTATTTTTTACTGTTATTTTACAGATTTATTTTCACAGTGTAGTGCTGTGATTCCCCTTTCCAATAGCACACACGGGGACAAATATTATTGTATGTGCTCACATACACACACTTGAAATACATTATTTGAGCTTACAAATAAAATGAACAATTTATGCTCTTCCCAAACGTACATCTCAGAAGTTCTCTCAAATTATGTTCTCAGGAAACTATTTTGAAAACTTCAATTACGTTATATGCCAACATATTTAGGGTGTTTTTACGTTTCAGCTGCACATTTTGCTATTAGGCTATATTTGTCCTTCTATTTCGTTGCACCTGCACATTTCCTTTTGCGGATTCATGCGAGAACATTCCACACATCCCGTACATTCCATAGTGTTCAAATTACATTGCAGCATTCACGGTTAAGGTTATGGTTAAGGTTAGGCATGAGGTTACTAACGGTTAAGGTTAGGCAGGATGTTACTAACGGTTAAAGTTAGTCATGATATTACTGAGATTAAGGTTAAAATTAAGGTTAGGATTAACATTACATAAAAATTATCGCCTGTCTACATCATAGGTATTATCTACCTATGTACATTTTTCTTACTCTGTCATACATAATTTTTTGATTCAGAGCACAATTCTGTTTTGATTCAAAGTATAATTTTAAATCCTGGCTAGACTTGGCTTCTGAAGTGTCAGCACTTAAAATGGAGCAATCAAGCCAAAAGCTATTCCTTAAAATGTTACTCACACATACATACACACAAAAACACATTCACACATGCAATTACCAACTGCAGAGATTTGCACATATATCAGCACACCACAACTACCCACAATTTGAAAGCAAAGCTCAATTTGACTGGTCTGTGGTGAACTGGATTTAGGTGACACTAAATGTAAATCTCCTTTGGTTAGCAAAACTCACATCTGGATGCATTCCAATACAATTAAGTGGAACCAGTTATCCTCAGTGTGATGTCAGCATTGCACTGAATTGGATTCCCCATCCAGCTGAATTGTCATGACAGATTATGGCCAATATTATTTCTTTTGACGCATCCGAATACTATGTACAGTACCTATCAAGCACAGGAAATATATTATAACAATATTACTGTTATAAACATAAACTGTAACTCTACATACAGTAGTCTTGTGTGTTGTACTTAATACACTATGACAGCTCTTATGGAAATGTAACATGTAGTAATATGTATATACTGCATTAAGTACGTATAAGGACTTCACCAACACAATGGAGGTAGTGCAGAATGTAAATACAGTATGTATAAATTAGCAATTTATGGTAAGCCATTATTTTATGGTATGGTGATCATTAAATTGGGTTGTGAACCAAAAAGTATCCCCTAGAAAATGTATTACTTTCAACCACATCCCTATTGCACTTATGGGACACACACCCCATGTATGTCCTGTTAACCAATAAACAAACTACTACTTTTCCTAAAGCTTTAACACATATGTAAGCTATAGGAAAGGGAGAAAGGAGGTGAAGAGTTAACTCCACAAAAAACTATTTTACTGCAGGTTCTTGTTTTTCTTGTCTGTCTGCTAATCCATCTGCTTTCCCTCCAATTGGAAATCCAAACAGAGTATACCAGATTCTCACAATAAAACCCCACAGCAATGTTCTCTTTGATGAAGGCTGGCTTTTTTTCTTTTTCAGTTAGAGGCAAGAATGTAGTAAAGTAGAGACTAATGTCTGGGCTTTTACAATAAGACTGGAAGGAGATCTGTGCTTAGGTCTTATAAAAACTTGGTTAAGTTTTACTTAGTACTTTGCTCTTGACATGTTTGGCTGTTCTGAGATAAGAGAGGATGGTTAGCCAAACTTGGAGTCGAATAAAAAAGTGAAAGTTCCTCTGCATGAAAAAATGTGTCGTCATGAAATCTCCATCAAGACTGTTATTGAATTTTAGTAAATTATTGAAAAAAGATTACACTATTTAGCATAGTGTCCAACATCACACATCATTATAGATTAGTACATTTGGGTTTCTTCTCATTTCCATTTCCCTTGCTTCATTCAGTACTGCTTTCTGTAGAGCTGTCATGGAATGTTTGATTTGCAACAAAAATAAACACAGATAATTCTGCAAATGGCAATTTAATTAGCATGCCTCCATGTTTATTCCCTTAGAAG
The DNA here is from genome assembly GCA_016801145.1 of Umbra pygmaea. Taxonomy (NCBI): domain Eukaryota; kingdom Metazoa; phylum Chordata; class Actinopteri; order Esociformes; family Umbridae; genus Umbra; species Umbra pygmaea. Next base: position 65,756 of record JACXGM010000487.1, read on the forward strand.
TAAGCAAATGTGGCACATCAAAGAAATTAAACATAACTGTTTGGGAACATACAATAAGTAAAGCCGTATACAAATCCAGCCATGGTACATGGTAGCCCCCTAGTGGAGCATTATCACCAACACACCTTAAGAATGCTTGGGATTCATTATTTAACAATTCTGCCATTTCATGCAACATATAATGCCAATAATGGCACCATTGCCATCAATGGCACCAATATGACCATTAATGAGTTTATATTTTTTATTTTACATTAGTTTGTTTTGATGAAGATAGATATATGACATATATATATATATATGTTACAGTGTGTACTGTACTAGTACTACACCTAAACAACAACTATTACCATAATTATTTTCCATATTAGTCAACCTGCAACTGTTTATGCATTCTGCATTATTACCAAGTAATTACTTTGGATAATTCAGCAGCAGATTAGCAGCTAAAGAAACAAGCTATGATGTGTCTCTGTCCTTGACTATGCTTGTAATATAATGTAAAAAAAAATTTTCTTTCAGGTGATCTGTGGCTTTCTTATGATTATTACAATACTATTTATACTTATTTTTCTCTGGAGAAGGACACATGAACTTTCCCTGCCTCACATTGACAAAACAGTTATCTGGTGTATTAAAGAACAGAGCCCCTAATCTATTGTCACATCTATCTGCCCTGTCAATGTCGAACAAGATATCAGGGGGGTGGAGGCTGGCTGTTTGCTGTGGTTAAGTGTTCTTATGTAGTTAGTAGTTGGCACGACAGCAAAGCTGTTTCCTGTTGTAATAACAAAAGCCTTGTAAAACTGTGAAGGATGCTGGGATTGTGAGGTGCTTGTGATCCTCCTCACGTTTATAGACCATGAAAGGATTGGGGTGGTAAAGCTTCCAGATATCAAATGAATGTCATTAGTTCTAGTGGCATTAAAGGTCAGGAGGATGCATACAAGTAAAATTCCAACAGAAATCTGATGCAGGCTCCTGTGTGTAAAGTACATGCATTGGATTGCCCACCAACATATTTCAAATTGATATTTTTAATTATTTTAATTTGAATTCTCCACAGTAAATTTAAATGTTTAATATCGTATTTAAAGTGTTACCATAGATGACTTATGTCATATATGGATCCGAGATCAAGCCGTAGGATATTTCTGCTGTTGAAATACCACAAGGTCCAGAATTCAAAGCGAACTTAGTGCCTGCCCCCTAGCGCGTAGCTTCCAGAGCGTTATAAGCCTGTGGCCTACTTCTCACCAAGTCAATCAATACAACATACCTAAATTATACAGATTGACGAGTATTCTGTGAGACATTATTTTAATTTTACATTGTGTATATCCAATATCCTAGATGCTAAATGTTTGCTAATATACTACTACCAGGTCAACTGAATGCATCAAAGCCCCAGACAATGAATCCTTTTGAGCTACTTAGCTAGCTAGCCAGTCACTGTCTACTCTAACGCAGCTTTCGGTCACTATTTCCCACCAAATAGACTGACAGTTATACAACCTACATAGCTCAAATGTAACAGATTGAGCAGTATTCTGTGAGCCATTATTTCATATTTTACAATGTGTTTATCTAAGTTTAAACATTAACACATAGATGCTGAATGCATGCTAACCAGCTCTTTACGTGCTGGTACACCGTCTGGGTCTTTCTGGTTTTTCCAGTTGATTTTCAGGATAATGAATAGAATGTTTCCAAAACACCTTGGTCCATGTGCGTGTCAATCTAACAAACAGATGTAATCATCTTCTTGTGTGGAGATGGTTGAAAGCAAAAATATAGCCCTGTCCCAATGTTTACAACAAAATACTTTCAGGCTTTGTTTGTCAGTGTAGGGCTTGAACAATGGCCAGAAAATAGGCTAGATAGATTCAACTGGTAAAGTTCCTGACTTAAATATTTCTTCATCACTATATTCCAGCGCAAACAAGTATGGTTGGATATTACCATTAAATAACACTATCAAAGTTGAAATTGTACAGCTCTTTGGGTATTTTGTCAGTTGCACTAGCCATTGTAGAAAACAAACTCAGAATGTATTCTCACACTACCTACAACGTTTTATTTTCTAGTCAACTCGATTCAGGGGAGGGACAAATACAGATCAGGAAGTCAACCAAACACACCCCTTGAATTTGGAAACTTACGTTAGCCAATTTGGGAACTTCGGTACATATTAAGAATGTGTTTTTAGTGACTATAATGTCGGAAACATGACTGGCAGAATGATTTGGAGGTGTTTAGGGGTCTGGAGTTTAATGAGAGGACAGTCAGATTATCTGTGAAGAGGGCTTAAGTGTAAAGGCAACCTGTGGCTTGAACCCCCATGATGTGATGTGTATATGCAACACTTATTTCCACTGTGCCATGTTTTTAAAAGTAAAATCTATCAAATATATAGTTTTGGTGTTTAGTTGTATTTTTGAAATGTAATATTAGGTCTTAGTTGCACTATGTTATTTTTGGACTTGGAAGTGTAGCAGTTGAGCCAAAAAGGCTCACTGAAAATTGTAATTTACATAGATGCAGTGAATCCCACTGCACATTATCTCTATAATCAGTAGTGGTTTGAAAGAATGGAGCGACCTCGAGTGTGAGCCTCTTAAATGTCCACCCTGTGATCTAAATATATTCTGCCACCTGAAAACTATTAAATCACATAATGTTTCATGTTTTTTATATATTTGTTGGGGACTAGAATCATTAATATGCTGAGGTACTCTTTGGATCTAAGAGTGCTCACTCTCATTCCTGTAGTCTTTTGCTGCATCTTACTTGGATCTTAACTAGGCCTGCAACAGTACCCATACTGCATGGGGTGCTATTCGCAGTTTGCACATGAACCCAAATGCATGCAAGATTACATTATAAGTAATCGGGATGAGCAAGCAACTCGGCTGAAACAAGTATCCGTTATGGATAATGCACTGTTTCCAAGCAACAAGTATCATCTGAGTGAAATGTGTCAATTTCATACTTGTGATGAAGGAAAATCCTCATTGGGTAGTACTAGCATTGCTAGCTGTGTCTGTGTCCACATCGTTCTGTGATAGGCCAGCTACACACAGAGCTCTGCTTCCTCACCTATAGACTGCTTGCAGTACCTGACCACATACACAGATGCAGTCTTGCCTCCTCACAAGCAGGCTCTGTCCACAAAACAACACCAGACGCTTCACAAGTGTCATAGCACTGTCAATGTGTTTTTTCGGTGCTGCACACAGAGCGTTACTTTATGAAAATCTACAAACATCAGTGAAGCAACAACAGAGATTTTCTTTAATTTTACATAACTCTCTATTGTCAGTAACTACACACTACAGCAATAAAATAAGGCAGCATCTATTCTATATTTTCAAATAATACAATATAGTTGTAACGTCCAGCCAGTGTGGCTGGCGTCCATGAACTATATAGAACTGAGACGTGGACTCCTTTCAGTTGAGTTACTTCCTGTGTTTTAGTTATTCTGTATATGGTTCTTTAGTTCCACCCTGTGATTATTTTAGTGCATTGCATGTTGTTTTCAGTTCCACCTTATACCTGTGTTTGCCCTGTTATGTAGCCACGCCTCTCTTCCTGGTCTGCGCAATCATAGGAGGATAAGGACGGAGTGTGGTAACTTCTGGACTGGCTTAAATAAATGATTACACACAGCCTAGTAGTATTGAATAGTTTGCTCCACTATATAATGGGCCCAGACCAGGGAGAGGACGTGGTGCATTGTGCTCTTGAAACCTGTTACGTGTGTTCGATTAACCTGTCGAGTGGATCTAAACCAGTGGTCCTCAAACCCTTCCATGGAGGGCCTAGTGTATGCTGATTTTTGGTCTTTCCCTTCAGTTAGAGCATAATTAGGACCTAGACTGCCAGGTGAGGGGAGATACTAACCAATTAGTGAGCTACTCCATCAGGCTTGTACAAGGTAAAAGCAAAAACCTGCATACACTAGGCCCTCCATGGAAGGGTTTGAGGACCACTGATCTAAACACTCTATGTAGGAACTATTACTAATGGTATGTTTGTTTGGTTCTGGTATCATCATTGGTGTATTCAGTACTGCTAGTTAGCTCAAGTGTCCGTGCCGCTTTAAGAGCACAAGGTAACTTTAGTTTGGGTAATCTATGTTTCTGCTTTGTCCTTAAAGTACACATTAATTAAATTACTATGGAATACAACTACACCTCTGCATTCCTCTCTCAACTACACTACACTTTGTGACAATAGTATATCAGTCTCATGTGAATAAATATACTATTAAAAACAGAGGCTACATCCTGAAGAACTGCATTTTTGATGTTCATAATGTCTCAATAAGCTGCACAAATAATGCACACAAAGCCTACTATATATTAAGGACAATAGGCTGATAGAGAGCTGGCAGGCAGTGGACAATCTCCCAATAGGGTCTGCGTGTAGTGAGCACATTTCTAAAGAGATAGGGTAGGAAATATTAGGAACTAAGTTATGCAATGTCCATCTGATGCCAAGGAAGGTAGGCTTATAAAAACAATGTATTTATAAAGGTTTGTCTGTTTAATGTAAAGTCGTTTGAAAATGCTCCTTAGAGAATTGCCTTTATTTAATGTAATCATAAACTGCTTTGCTTCACATGAAGCTGTGGTTGAACAAAACGTTCATGTCTATTAGCAACATGTATGTCAACAAGATGCAGTCCTTTTATCAATTTATGATAATATTCAGGTGAGCAAGGAATTATTTATCTTACACTGTCTATTTGTTTTATTAGAAGCTTTAAAGTCAATAACGAAATATCAGCCTCTGCAGGGAGATTTTCGAATTGTTGTAAGTAGTTCTATAAATATTGAGGTAATTTGGGAATTTATATTGGATTACATAATTATTTTAGTGCATCTAATCGCATCAGCAAGTGTTGTTCTCACTATAGTTCATAAAATAAATCATCATAAATATTACAAATTAAAGCTTTCAATATCATTTGGGCTTTAAATATTATAATATATAGCCTACAGTTGACTGCACACACACTCTCTCTCTCTTGCATTTTAAATAGTTATCTTACTCTTCTGATCAAAAACATTGCTCTGAAGCTCAATTCTAAGGCTGTTCTATAAATATTTTTTACTAAATATAGCAACTTCTGATCAACCCATATCAATTGCTTAAATCTAAACTTCAGGGTTAGGTCAAACCCACTTCCAGTTTAGGCCATGCCCATTCCGAGTACAACTACAGATAATTTAGATTATAACTTAGAAACATGGTGTACTCGCTCATCCCTAATAAGTAAATAAATAGATAGCTACTGTAATATATGTTTTTGGCAAGTGGGAGCCTTTTTCACACATCATAATCAACATTGTAATAATTTTCGGCACTTTACAAACCTTGTGAGAGTAACACGAGAAGTAGACTAAAGCTGGATTCACACTAGACACGGCAAAAAATCACCGTACAGCATCGTAATGCAGACACACCTGGACACCGCAATCAACATCGTAATCAATCTTCTGCACCATCAACATGGAGGAGAAGCTCATTCTGTTGGTTTCCAGTCATCTGTGTTTATTAGACACAACGTCAGACATGTATCGAAATTTAAACATGAAAAATGCGGCGTGGAAGAGTGTAGCCATGCAGGCAAAGCTGGCAGGTTGGTGAGAATTGTGAAACTTTCCATTCATACAAGGCAATGTAGCTAGCACACCCTGCTAGTGGTAACAGCTAGCTTGCTTCATTCTGCTAGCTACGTTCTATCCTGCTAGATGTACCCAAGCAAAAAAAAAAATTTTTTTTTAAATGTATTTCATTCATCCTAAATATACTTCCAATATATAATTTTTGTATGCATATTTTGAAAGTTTATTTTAAATGTACTTAAATATATTGAATACATAATAATGATTAAACATAAGTATACTACACGTATAATACTGGAGTACAATTTAAATATACATTTATTACTTGGGATAGGCTGCGATATACAGAGATGGAAGACGTGTAGAGGGGTAGAGGTATCTGTGGTTCCCAATATATAGGCACAGAGAATGTGGTAATGTCATTTGAATAGAGGTAATTGCAAAAAACAAATATGACATCAACACGTAATCCGTGCTAAGATAATTGATGTATTTATTCTCCACTACCAGAAGATGACTGTAGGAAGAAATGGAGAAACCTCAGGGACAGATACATGAAAGAGACCAGAGCAGAGATGTAGAAGAAGAGGAGTGGGGCTGCAACCAGCAGTCTTCATCCTTGGCGGTTCATGCCAATTTTATCCTTCCTAGACCCCTTCATAATGTCACGTTCCACAAGTGGAAACATTAGTGACCGGGCCAGCCAGGTGCAGGGAGGGAAAGATAAAGGAGGAGAGGTTAGAAGGGAGGAGTTAGGAGAGGAGGAGAGAACAGGACAAGAGAGAGAGAGGAAGAGAGAGGACAAGACAGAGGAGAGGAGAGTGGAAGAGCATCAGGTAAAGGTAGAGAAGATAACATGGAGCTGGGAAATTGCACAATCCCAGAAGAGCCCATGTCTGATGAAGACTCATCCACAGCCAGAATCACAGTACAACCAACCAGCAAATTCTCCAGCTGCTATATAATGCAGAATTTAATTGTAAGTTGCATACATTGACAAACTTTTACAAGCAACTCTGGACAAAAAGAAGAGGTATGTGAAAACTGTGAAGGGCTCTACTTCATTTTTCCCAGAGCTGCACTGTTGTGTCTTTTGTAATGTATACATATATCCATACACACACATACACATACATACATACATACATACATACATACATACATACATACATACATACATACATACAT
>JACXGM010000488.1:0-25612 GCA_016801145.1 Umbra pygmaea
CAATGGAACAAGAAAAATTACACAGATTTTCAGGGCATATTTACTAAAAACAAGTGTTTTTATCTAATACAAATATAGTTTGTTAAGTAAATATGTCTTATTTTAAGGATGGTTAGATTTTTTGACCTGAATACAAGATAAATATACTTTTTTGCCAATGGAACAAGATTTTTAAGACAGGACTTTTTGCAGTGTATGATTGAGTCGACTCTGAGTCCTCATTTGTCAAGTACTATGGCAGTGGTTAGTCAAGTAATATACAGTTTTTCATTGTATGTAACAATAAGTAACATAATATACACAATTCATAAAGAGAACAATATTATCTGGGCTTGTATATTTTGGTTTGCTCAAGGAGAATTTGAAACAACTAGCCTACAAGTATATAGTATATAGAAAAGTAATTGTTTTAAGCTCCATGAGACATGGCCAGGCCTTCTGTTCTTTGCTTGTTTGACAGGTATATTTTATTATATTTGTATTTGTCAGAATACATTTAGCAACAAATGGTGGGCAGCTAAGATTGTTTTGAGCTGATTTTCATGTCGCCCATTATTATTCTATAATGTCTCTATGTAATCGATTGAAATTACTGTAGCATGAGCTATTTGCAAAGAAGAGCACAATTTGGGGGGTCATAGTGGGCTAAGTCACTGATAGTCAGTGGTTTGAGCCTGACTTTGGGTCCTGTGACTTTACCCGGGCCTCCTGAACGAGGCAGCGCAAATAGGCATAGCGCTGCCCAGGATTTGAGTTAGATCTGATTATCTATCCTGCCGAGTTGCTCTACAGCAAATCCTCGCATGCAGATCGGGCACCTGTAAATTAAAATGAGAAAGTATAATTGAACATAATCATCAGTGATCAGTGTTGGATGAGCAGTGCAAAAAGAATCAGCGGCTTGGCAACGTGTGGTTAGATGAACCATGTGCGTGCCCCTCGCAAACCCAGAGATCTGTCCAAGGAGTTGAGGAGCTGCCGACAAAGCAGGGCTAGAGGAAATTGGGAGGGGAAGAAAATTGTTTGTGGTTAAATGGAAAACAGGTAGTGGTTAAATGTCAGAAAGACAATGTAGTGCAATGTGATGTAGTTTGTTGTAGACTGAAGATGAACAGGATTAGAGCTTGCTTGTTTACCTGCCTGCATCACAGTCGTTTCCCACCAGCTGATCGCAAGGATCAGTCTTTTATTGAAAATATGCCTAGAATTACATGTGAGAATACATTTTAGTTAAGTTTAAATAGGTTACATGACATCTTCAGGGTTGCCAACTCTCACGCATCTGGCGTGACTCTCACACTATCAGCATCAAAGAAAAAAGGTTTCCACTCAATTGTTTTTTTTTGCATAAATATGGGTTTATACTAAGTAAACAAGGACTGACATTTTTTTAATCAGGGTTAGGTTTACCAAAAATGTTCTCCGGGCACGCACACACTGAAATTGTACAGAGTCTCACGCCAGCCACATGTCCCTAAGTTGGCAACCCTGCGTCTTAACATGCCTTAGTAAAAAAATCTCCTATTTTTTTTTTCCTGAAATCTGAGCCTGGAACACAGTGATGCACTCATCCATTCATAACGGTTCATAGCTTACATGCAAATAGCGTTGTTTGACCTAAAGCTGTATGGAGATCATGCTGTCAAATAAATTGCTGTTTTTCACACCATGCTCACCAAAATGAACCGTTTACAAAGAGCCGTTTGTTTGCAAACGACCCATCAAAACCTTTGTATGCTGTCACACAGTCTCCTGCTTATATTCTACTCATTCCAATGCAAATGCAAATAAACAGTATGTCAAGGACACCACTGGTAGAAGGCGAGTCCGAGTCACCAATGCTTGAGTCCGAGCCACCAATGCTCGAGTCCGAGTCACCAATGCTCGAGTCCGAGTCACCAATGCTCGAGTCCGAGCCACCAATGCTCGAGTCCGAGCCACCAATGCTCGAGTCCGAGCCACCAATGCTCGAGTCACCAATGCTTGAGTCCGAGCCACCAATGCTCGAGTCCGAGTCACCAATGCTCGAGTCCGAGTCACCAATGCTCGAGTCCGAGCCACCAATGCTCAAGTCCGAGCCACCAATGCTCATGTACGAGCCACCAATGCTCGAGTCCGAGCCACCAATGCTCGAGTCCGAGTCACCAATGCTCGAGTCCGAGTCACCAATGCTCGAGTCCGAGTCACCAATGCTCGAGTCCGAGTCACCAATGCTCAAGTTCAAGTCACCAAAGCTCAAGTCCGAGTCAAGTCACAAGTCATCAAAACCGTGATTCAATTTAGATTTCAGTCCGAGTCTTGGACTCGAGTACTACAACCCTGGAGGGGAGTGATTCGTTGCTGTGTGGGGAGTGATTAGTTGGTGCTGTAGGGAGTGATTATTTGGTTGTGTGTGGAAGGATTAGTTGGTTGTGTGCAGAGTGATTATTTGGATATGTGTGGAGTGATTAGTTTGTCTTGTGGGGAGTGATTATTTGGATATGTGTGGAGTGATTAGTTTGTCGTGTGGGGAGTGATTATTTGGATATGTGTGGAGTGATTAGTTTGTCTTGTGGGGAGTGATTATTTGGTTTGATGGCCTCTAAATTAAAGTCTTTGGGAGGATGTGAGCTTCACCTGCTTTGAATTTGTGCATTTCATGAGCGCCGTTTCACTACATCTCAACATTACATTTTGTGCTACTGCTCCGATGTGTTACACTGCATTGAACTGTAGGTCATAACAGTATCACACTTTGTCATGTTATTGTGAATATTGGGACACTTTTATGGCGTACAATTCAAAAGGTTTTCAGAGAAAATGTCCTCGTTATTCATTTAGTGTTTTCTCCCAAAATGATTGACAGATTTCTTATATTAAACATCGTTTGTGGTGTTGTCAACCTCCTTGTACATTTCTCTTTGCAAGCTTTACACTTATTACTTTTAAAAGACCAATAGCTGGCAAATCAAACTCACAATGTATTTCTTACAACCTCTGTGCCCTTTGTCGCTAATGTTGCTTTCGGCAGAAAACCTTGCATCTCCGAAACGAAAACTTGTCAGGAAATAATAAATAAATGCCAAAACATATCATGTAAGAACATACATCGCACACAACTTTAGAAGTTTTATTAAATTTAAATATTAAAATTCTAGATACTGAAGCTTTACGGTTTTTGCAAAGTGGATTGTTTCTGCTTTCCACAGATCTATTGAATGGAGCTGTGAGGTTTTCTTCCAACAGCCACTATGCGTTGCGTCCTCTCTCATTTCTCATCTCACCCTCACTTGTCCCTTCCCTCCAATCCCCTCTTTCTCCAATGTCTCCTCTGCCCTCTTGTGGTTGACCTCGACCATTGCGGCCCATCAACAGGAGGACCCCAAAGAGCCTCCTCCTCCAGTGCCAAAGAAGCCCGGTAAAGGGAAGCCGGCACTGGGCCGCGAAAAGAGCGCAGACTCCGTCTCTACCTCCTCGGCGGAGAAGCAGCGGACAGAGGCCCGGAAACGCCTGATGGCCGCTAAGAGGGCGGCTTCCGTCCGGCAGAACTCTGCCACGGAGAGTGCCGACAGTATCGAGATCTACGTCCCTGAGGCCCAGACACGTCTCTGAGAGGGTGGGGGGTGGGGGGGTTCTCGCACAACAAACACACAGGGTAGGCTTCTCCTGGTGGCCGCGAGTCCAGCTGAAGACTAAAGGAGACTGACATAAGTGACCGTTTTTAGGAAGTCGAATGTTGGGAACTCAAAACTACTTTCGCCTGGCTGCGATGGAAAGGCCTCAACTTTCTATTGCTATTGTTACTGCTCTTTATTATAATTATAAATAAATCGTATTGATTATATTATCTCCTAAAGAAACTGTATCAAGACTGTTTTAGATATACCAGTATCTTGGCTATAGAAATCTAAATCTAGAAGGACAGACTAAGTAGTTCGTTTCTGCGCTCCTCTGTCTCCATGCCTTGGCCAAACCCATTGATTGCACAGCGCCACCATGTGGTCAAAGGTACACAGAGACAGAGGAGTATGCACACACCACACACTTCAGAATCCACTATATAGGTCTTCCTGGTGGTTGTTGTGCTTTTAATTGTTTGTTTATTGTTTATAGAAGCCCCTTATCTGCATTCAAATTCTGAATGATGAACGAGGGATTTGGCCAATGGTTTTCCTTGTCACTGTCAAACATCACCAATTCTGTAGGTGAGCGCTATTGAAAACAATATACTGTATGTTTCCTCTGTAAGATGTTTTCTCTATCTTAAATTTATTTTTGTTTTTTTAGGTACTTTTACACACTTGTCAAACATTTCTGGATTTTTTTATTTAAAGATCTTCCTTTTCCATTGACATTATATTTTTGGGGCTATTTTTGATTTTGGATGTATTTGCAATCTTGTGACAATGGGCACGCTTTGGACTCTAAAGTCTTTGTGTTTGTTTGGGAATATACTTGTAGGTCCTATTCAAAATGCGCTAAAACAAAGACTAAGGAGTGACTACCTGGAAAATCAGCAAAAAATTCCTGTTTTCATACTACATTTCAAAACACTTTCCTATCGGATAGATCGAACGTAACTCAGGTTAGAATGAAGAACAGGACTACTGGGCAAACCCGGTATCCATTTGCATTTTGTCCTCGTTGTTTCAAAACACTTTACCAACATTTCCATGTTGCTTTTACATCTAACTTTTCAAACGTCAAAAGCCTTTGAAAGTTACCTCCAGCAACTTGTCCTTGTCGTAGCAGCCATATGACAGCAATGTCAGGGGTTAGATTTGTGTTCTAAATGTCTTCTATTCTGACTGCACATAATGTGTCAATACGTTTCCACAGAATGATGCAGATGCAGATCCCATGTCCTAGAACTACTTCACGTCCAGGGAAAGGTTGTCATCCATTACAGCCACAAATTCTAGTTCATCCTATCATGATTAATCTGCAGTCAGGACCGGCCCGAGGCATGAACGAACTAAGCAGCTGCTTGGGGCCCCCCTGAGTGCACAGGTGACTCTGGTGGGAAGGGGCCCCTAAATCAAATTCTGCTTAGGGCCCCCAAAAGGTTCGGGCCGACACTGTTTGCATTACTGAAGAGAATTAAAATGGAATTTGTACTTTCGGTTGTGTACGGTTGTGCATGAGTAAACTTGTAGCTGCTAAATGACAGTGTTGGTCACTATCATCCAGCACTATACTTGGAACTGGGAATAAAGTCTGTGTTCTAATACATGTGGATTTTAGTATCTGGTATTGCAAATACTTTGTGTTTTAAAATATATTCCGATTCACAGCACAAAACAAGAACTTATTTTATTTATATCATATATATTAATATTTTTTCAATTAATATTTGTTAATAACAGTAATCGTAGTGGCCAAATTGTATTTAGAAATTTTCCAATAATTATTTCAAATAGATTGTTGAGGCTAGGTCAGTTGGGAACGTGTTATAGATACACTACTATAGTACATATTTTCTTACATTATTGACTGTGAGAAAAAAGCTTCTTGAAAGGTAATGTCTAGGATATGAGGCAAGGAAAGTTGCACTGTTGTTGGAAATAGTTGTCCCTATGCTGGTACATTTCACTATGTTGGTTCTACATGACAATTTGTGAAGGAAGGATTTACTCCTGGAATCATGGTGAAATTAACTGTATTTTTTAATTGAAAGACCATTTCCTATCAACATATGATTTTTTTATTGATATACACCTACCTACACTTGTTTTTTATTATCATGACATCTCTATTACATTGTTTTTTGTCATCCTTTCTTTTTTTAATTGCTCTTGTAGGCATGTTAATGAAAAATAAATGTCTCACCATTAATCTTCCATAGGAATTAGGGATCTCTTTATCAAGATACATTGTGTCATTAAGGCCTGTGAAAGTGCACTGAAAAGTGTTCCAAGAGACTGATCAAAAAGAATATGAACTAACATTTGTGGACATATGTTCGTCTGCCGAATGACTGCAATGTAATGTAACTGTAAATTAGTTTTGCCAAATGTGCATACATTTCCATGTCTGGGAGTGAATGATCAATTAGGCTTCACAACTCTGATTGTAGATTCCCCCTTGGAAGCATTTATTTTAGAGGGCTACATGTCCAAAGTGTCCAAAGTGGTCTAGGGGTTAAGTGGCCTTTGGGGCTGATCAACGGTAAGTTTTGCATTTCACATTTGGTTTAGGTCACACTCTTTCAAGTCATTTAACACCTGATTTATGTAATAAAAGCCACATCACAACAGGTTGTCCTGTTGCGTCATGACAAAGTGGGCGTTACGTTTGTTCTTCCTACTGTGCTTTTATGTAGACCATCTTCTTAAATACGCTCTTCCTTAAAGTTGGCGGTTTTGTCGACTAGAAAATATTTTGCTTATGACTGTCTTGTGTGTACAATTCGGAACTTTTTGTCTAACAGAAAAAGAGAAAATGTCTTGAGGTCTTTGAAGTCAGGACTGGGGTAAGGGAACGTGATGGTAGGTCTTTACCCAGGAATTCCAAAGCTGGCCTAGAAAGATCCTACTCCCAGTTAGTTGTACTACAATTTAACAGCTGGTCATCAACTGCTTCCCAACATATATTTCTAATTAATACGCGGTTTGATACCAAATTAAAATGACCAGTCATTGTTGTTGCTTGAAAGTGTCTGCTAAATGACATACGAGTGTTATGTTTTTGTTTGAGTGATAAAACAGTACTCTCCCAATATCTTCCTGTCACCGTTCAATGTCCATTTTCTACTCATGGAGACGTATCCCGATTTCATGCAAGACTGGAATTAACCACGTCAGACGAAAAGTAATTAGGCTACTACACCTCCATCCACATCTGTTGTACCGAATCAAATGGAGATTAACTTTACTTTAATTTAATCTATACAAGTTGGTCTTATGGGATAGGGCATCGGACTGGAGGGGAAAGCTATGTAGTTGTGCCTGTGCGCATTGCGCAAGACAGTTCCAACTTTCTCTCCCTCCTGACTGCAACGTTCTTCTCCCCACCAGCTTATTGCTGCAACTGAGAACTGCTTTAAATTGCCGGGTTAAATAATGGGTAAATAAAATACTGGTTATAGTATGGTACCAATGAAAGTGTGTTTACAACACCAGTGTACCTGTATCAGAGAAATCGTGTGGGGTTAATCTAAAACTCACATTCACTTGTACGCGACCAACATGCTAGCTGTTTGTTCGCTATTTGCTCACTGGAATAGGTCTCTGATAGCAGGCTATTGTTTTCAAGCCCGGCTGATCGCCCGGTAAATTGTAGAGTCAATCGCTGTGGTTCCATCTGAATGCTCAGTCATTTGAGCATGGCTAGAATAGTTAGCGCCTCAGGCTTTGTGAGACAGCTTTGGTTGGTTTTATGCTTTACAATGAAGGGGGTTGGTGGTACTGTATGTCTGTCAGGTAGGGTTTTTAGTTTGCTGTTGTAGGCCTAGTTAGCACAGATTTTGTTTTTCCTGCACCAACGACACAATTTGTTAAAATATTTCAACATACGCCCCACAAAAACTTTTGCAACTATACATAGTGTTTCAGTTAGATTGCAAAATAATACTCATGGAAAGCCATCAAGAACTAATGGTTAAGGATAATTTTATGTGACTGTATCTGTACTGAGTGATATCTATTATTTTCATTCCACTGGGGCATCGGCAGTCCTCTTCTGACTTTCCAAAACCACTTCCAGGCACCCAGGTTCAGAGAAAAGACAGCTGAGATCCTTCAACACTGCCAGCTGTATTTCGATTTGAGTCTGTCCCTGACTAGAATTTAAATAATTCAATATGCACATAGGAAGAGTTGGACAGAGCGAGAGAGAAAGGTACACCAAGGACAAAAAGCTATTACAGGATGACAGAGAGACAGTTCACGGCTGTTCTAATCAGCAACGACATGAATATGGAAATGACTGAAACCGCCTGTTTTTGATGTACTGTAGGGAGAAAAGTGTCTGGTCTCATACATTTAAACAAGGCACAGATTCAATACACAAACCAGAAGGGTGCACTCCCTCTGACAATGTGAGAGATTGTACCTGATACGGCATAATGTTGATGTTTTTAAAACCACAATGACATGCATACAGTATACTCTGCAATCTGTTGTTTTAGACTATTGTTTTGGAAGTACACACCAACTCAATGTGTCTGTGTTCAATTGGTTTATCTATTCTCATACTGTCACATTTTCTAAAAGCTACACATCTATTTTTCAACTTTCCAAGTTTCTGGGTGAAGTGGTTGGGAAATGAGAGTCAGTTGACATCCACTTTAAGCCTACATCAACTTAACATGGGGTCTTTCTAGATAAGGCATTGTGAGTGTATTAACTTGTGTGTCAATTAAACTTCATGTTGCTATGCATCAACGGTTCAAGTGTTGTTTTAGGCCTACCAAACATTGCATTTCTGATGCTTTTTTACCATTCACAGCCCGTATATTTAAATTGCTTAAACACAGTTCTCCCATCATTTAATGGTACTGTTCAGCTTTCCCAATCAAATCCAGTAATGTCAGCAATTTTCTTTCTCAAGTGTCTAGATTTATTTTAAATATTTTTCACTTCACCTGCTTTTACTTTAACATTTGTGCTTTTAGCAAGTGTGATGATAGGGAGATGCATTTTCGGATATGTTCACTTTTCTGACTGTGAAACATTTTATGTATTTTCTCTATGCCACATTCAGAGGACATGTTTGTAATGGTGGATTCTTACCCCTCTTGCTCTGACTTCCAGCAAAATAATTGCAAACTAGTTGTTAAAACTGATGTCTCCCAGTACAATACTCACACAGCCAAGCTATAATGCTAGGCTACAATAATTTTGGTTAACAAACAGCATCTCTAGAAAGTGTATCCCTGGCTAACACCAGCCTACCCCCAGAGGCCTGAAACAGAATATCACCTTATTGAGTTGTCTGTGCTTCTTTGCTTTGTATTTAGCCTACAATCATTGGGATTGGGGAAAAACAAATGCTCTAGAGTTATGTAGCAACAAAATAGAAGAAACTTTGATTAAAAAAATAAATATTTTATAAAAAAGCACACCCTATTGACTAGAAAATGTTAAATATTGACAACACTATACAAGTTAATATGTCAAGGTTTTGGGTTTAGTATAAAACGTTAATGGAAAATGTGAATGAGTGAATGTTGTTTTCATGAAAGATTTGCTGTCAATATACAGTATCTGCTCTGGCAACTTTAAAGCATATTGTGAAATATTAAATATTTGAGTGAATTGGTTATATGTTAAGATTGACATTTTTTGTGCCCAAGTTACTCCTGGTTCCAGGTTGTTTTTTGTGTTCATTGTGATGCAACACAAATATTTCTGGAGCTAGCTAGTAAATCCCATGTGCTTAAAATTACACACTGTTGTAAATAAGAATGAAATTTGAATGCAGAGATACGCTTAATCTTTTACAATGCTGTAGATTTATTTATAAAATTCCAAAAAGATAATTTGTTAACACATGTACTGTATAATGAAGAGAGGATATCATTCAATAAAATGCACACAATACTTTCTCAAAATGTTCACAATGTTTTTCCTTATTCCATCGGCTTAGACATTCTCAACTGTAGTCATTTTGGGTGGCAGTTGTTTCAAAACCCAGAGATGGCAATATAAACATTTTTTTTTAAATCTTAAGCAAGGCACAACACATCAATTCGGTAAATTGCTCTGAGTAATGGTATCTACCAAATGGGGTAGGCAGGGTAATCAGCCGGAATCCTGAACCCCTGGTATAATTATATAGAAATATGCCCGAAAAAGGCATACGTTCATATATTCAAAAACACATATTTACTCTACAATATTCAATTTGTGTTCAAAATGAAATTGTTCAAATAACATTTATAGAATACCCTATTTGACATGAATGTACTTTTTGTCAACACGCTTTTCAGACGCAGCCCAATGTGTAGGTTAATCTACTTGTCGTAAGTATTTTTTTATTCTAACATCTGTTGTGTTCAAATCCATTTGAAGGCGGAACAGTTCTTCAGTACGTTTGCCAACATTTCTTATACTAAAGCAGGGTTGCCAACTTTGGGACGTTGGCTGGCGTGAGACTCAGTAAAATGTCATTGAGTGCGCGCGCGGAGAGAACACTTTGGGTAATCCTAACCCTAATCTTAGCAATGTCAGTCTTTGTTTACTATAATATAAACCACGATGTATGCAAAAAAAAACTAATAGAATGCGAACGCTTACTTTTTTACTGCTGAAAGCGTAAGAATCACGCCAGATGCGTGAGAGTTGGCAACCCTGACTAAAGTAGCTTTCTAAAATCGACAATGTTCAAAGCTACAACTACAATACTACGGTTGAAATTGTGAAAAACTGATTGTTTTGCAAACGTAAACGGTCAGGGCTGAAACATCACAACTAGGAGACTAGAGCAGCAAATTTATTCCGGATTTTCCCATTTCTCATCCCGTTTTAGATTTTCGTTCAAATTAACTTTCCTATTTGGAATTGAGTTTACCATTATTCAAGCAGCACTTGAACATAGCATGAATTCCTGGAGGATTTGTGCATGGAAGCAAGGTTGAAAAAGCAACATTTGTTATTGTTATGTTTTTTCTCTTCTACTACAATATAATACTATTTTAGAATCCCAACTAAAACGACACACACTGTCTATATGGATCCCATTTACGTAACAAGAAAACATGGTCGTTTCATTTACATCAATCAAGCGACTATGAGTATTGACTTTTGTTCGGCTCGCCATAATAAAATGTTATCAGAAAATGGTGTTTGTAATTATTTATCCTTCCGTAGCAATGTACAGTCTGAAACATAAATAGCATTCTTGAATCAATTATCTTTTGAATGTTGAATGAATCCATCGACTGTCAGTCAGTCACTCAGGAGTGATGACATAGGCATGTCTACAGGAAATAAAGATCAGTGATTGGATATCTTGGCTATAGGAGGTGGGACCATTCCCTCTTCGACTGTCAGATTGGTATAGACCTCGCGTTGCGTTTTGCAGGTAAAAGGGAATCGAGCGATACACGTTACAAAACATACTGGTCCTAATTGCAATAAAAAAAACAACGGGATGGAAATAGACTGCCCTGTTGAGCAGCAGCAGGCTTATGTCAGAAGAACGAAGATTTAAAGCCTTTGGAAGAAACGTATACGCGTGCAACACCTTTGTGCTTTGAAAATCTCGTGTCAACGTTTGGCCTGGGCACGCATTTTACAGGGAACTTCGACAGCTGCGTGTTTAAAAAGCAAGCCATCAACAAAGAATGAAACCCTTAAAACGAGGTATGTAGAAATTACTTTTTTGTATGGCATTCATTGTTGTCCTGGCCACGTCTGACCGTTTGCCTATGTGCCCGGTTGTTGGTTTTAAATGGAATGCGTCTTTTTGTTGCGATCAAATGCAGCGTGTGTTTGTGTTTGAATTTGGAGGGACATCTAACCTACTAGTTATCTTTGGAAGCAAGCATGGTGTCCATCTGGCGGAGCAACAGAGCTCTACTGCATGTGCGAGGGCGTGCGTGCGTGCAATGGGCTCTTTGTACACGATGAGGAGATGGCTGGCCAACTTAGTGAATGTTTTCTTTTTAGAATTTCACGATATTTTATTGTATTTCCTAGTGTTAATGCTTCGGTTTGCATTTGTTATATTGATTGCAGACATCCAACAATTTATCATTTAGGTTTGATGTAATATCAATCAATTTTAACCGTACGAGAAACCCAACAAAACAGACCTGGCTAATTCCAACTTCATTGTTTAAACTAACTAGCTAGCATGTTAGCCTCAAAAGCTAATTACCAAATGTTCCTGCAATGCTTTTTTTAATTTAAATTCTTAAATATGTTAACATTTAATATAATGAATGCAGTTCTGCAATCCTTCTGACATTTGTTTACGTTTTGAAAAATTAAAATACCTGGCTAGTTCAAAATAAAGGCCGTTACTTTGTAAACAAAGTATCTAAAGAGGCTTTGACAGAGGAACTGTTCTATACGCGTGAACTTAACCTCCTTCGTCTCATCGTTACTAACTTTTTACTTGTTTTAACTACACCATTGTCTATTTGATAGCACGCTTTGCCGCACCGTGATTGTGTTTTTCAACGTTACAGGCAATTATGACTCGATGTGGAATGTGACTGCCTCTTCGCAAACTTTCAGACTGTTGTTGAAAATAAGCAATTGACAACAGATTCTACACACGCGTGCCTGTGTTAACAACTGTATTTAATAGTATTGCTTACTAAAATAAGTATCAAACCACGTTAGTTATAATAATGGGACATCCTTTTAATGCCGAATCTAGATAAATATTTTTATGATTGTTGCTTTCCGCAGCGTCCAGCAAGCCTTCAATGGCTTATTCAATTACAGGGGTACAAAACATTGAAAAGAATGTAAATTGCTCCAGATCTATTGACAAGAGGTGAAAATAACCCCTCGCTGTGTCTATAGATCCCTCACTGTTGGAGATGGTGATATGCACACAATCTCCTTTGTGAGAAGGGCTGCCCCCCGGGGTCAAATTTCATCCAGGGAAAGACATCTACTGCAGATTCAGTACCCCGGGAGAAAGCATTCTCCATTTTGAGTTGTGACATAACCCTGTAGAGACTCGGGAATCAAGACTGATTCAAATGTGGATGTGTTTTGAATTAGCATGTCCCTTCACTTAATTATAATTTGTGCGTTATTGATGCTTGTTTTTATAGTTGTCCATCTTTAAATAATGGATCTGATTTCATGAATCAATCCCCTTGCTAACATGATTTCCTACGTTTTATACTGGCCAAGCTGTCAGCAGCAAATTTCTATATAACTTGGCAAATGCACAATTATGAGAATTGCTGTGACTATTTGGGACCTTCCAGAACACTACTGAGTATCCTCTGCTGTCACAAGGACTAATCCTGTACCTGTGTAAACACTAGCACTGGCTAAAATGATTGTCCTCTCTGTAACCCCTCGCCCTTGTTAGCCCTGGATGAGGAGCGGATGCAGGAGCAGGAGCTGTCATCCGCCATGTCTGACAGCGATCCTTTAGAGGACGACGGGTTCCCACTCGACCTGTCAGGAGGAGGCGGAGGATCTGGCAAACGGCGGCGTCGCTTCAACCTGCCCAAAGACGCTGTGAGCACGTTGCGGGGCTGGCTGTACGAGCATCGCTACAATGCTTACCCTTCGGAGCAGGAGAAACTCAGCCTGTCAGCCCAGACCAGCCTCTCTGTCCTGCAGGTCAGTCACACCGATGTCTAAAGTAATGCCTGCACGTGGTGAAATATCCAAGAGCCAGAACAGCTATTATGTTTATTTTGGTGCACGGTAGCCTCTGTTTTTTCAGTTTTTTAGACTGGTTTTGATTTTGCTAGCCTGTTCTTAGTCATCTCAGTGCCCTATTTGAACAGTTTACCTCCAGGGTAGATCACACACCCTACCAAGGCTGAATAGCATTTAAACTCAAGCTATTTTAATTGTTATAACAAGTCTTTCTAAATAGGTTACCCTGTCTTTTGAGTGTCCTCCCTTGACCAGATGGCGCAGTCTCCAGTGTCCAGGTAGAAGAGGGTTTTAGAAAGTACAGGCCCACCTTAGGTTGCCGTTAATTGTAGCAGTGTGTCCAATAAATGGGGATTTATTTTATTTGTGTAGTTCACCCCAAGGCTGTTTTATGTCATTGTAGAGATTTTTCTTTTTTTGGAATGCTGGACTTCGTTATCCTGACTGTGTTGTTTTTTGTTGTTGGATTGACTGGCTTAGGAAGCTGTAGTTATAGTGGATTGATTTACTGCCATGTGATCCAAAATATCCCAACAATATGTTAGGTCTTTGGGTGCGGTAACAAAACACTTCACTAGTTTCACTTTTACATCCAAAAGGTGTATCACTTAACCGTCCAAAACAATGGCCACAACGGAACGGCACATTTAAGATTATACATTTCTATGCTTGTAATAGTGGAAATAGCCACATTTTGATGAGGTCGGTGGGGGGACACCAAATACCTTTTTGAGTTGTGTGGGAATGTTTTGAAACACTGAAATGTGAGTTTTGTTCAATCCACTGCACTTAGTTTGGCTCATATAAGAGACGCCCTGTGTAGCTCAGGCATGGAACTTTGACCGACTAAAAGTGTCCGGTTGATTGGTTGTTGACAACGACTAATTTCTTCAATCCAAAAAAACAATAACAGTGTTGACCAGCCAAGCAGCAGTGTGTTGGGCTTTGTGGGTGTGAAGTATGTATTCTAATGTCTCTTAATTGTAATTGTATTTCTTTCACTGACATGATTCTTGAAATGTTTTCTTATGTTGAACGATGTGCTGACTTCATTTGATAGCTTCCAATTAAACCATCTGAAATAAAGTAGTCACGAATGGCCCTAGCTGCCTGTCCTTTTATTCTTGCTGCGGCTCAGTGTTTTTCAGCAGTCTTCATTAAACGTTGAGCTTCTTCTCATTGGTGTGTGTGGGAGGATTTTACCAGTAGTGAGTTAAACAAGCCATAAGAGGGGTGATGAGAGCTTGTGAAAGGATGTTTTTTATGTATTTTTTTTCATCTGACAATTTTTGTTTTACATTTTATATAAACAGAGACTTGACATGAAGCTGACAACTGGATTTCATTGTCAGGCTCAGTTAGTGGACGCTCGATTGCAGCCCTTACCATTTAAAATGTGACAATACTGGCCCTGAAATGTAGTGTTTTAATGAAAAGGACTGTACAGTTGTATTTAATCACTTTCTCATCTTTCCCAGATATGTAACTGGTTTATCAACGCGCGTCGCCGCCTTCTTCCTGACCTGCTACGCAAGGACGGAAAAGACCCCAGCCACTTCACCATCTCCCGACGGGCAGGCAAAGGAGAAGGACGCCTATCTACTGGCGGTAGTAGTTCTCCTGAAAGCCCAGCCTCCCTGGCACCCCCTCCGGCCCTGCTCCCAATGCGGCCCTCGGTCATCCGGCCAGGCCCCACGCTGGACCTCAGCCTGCTGGGAAACACAGCCACTGCCATCCTGACGGGAGCTGGCTACACTGGCCAAGATGGCTGGTGCAGTGGCCCGGTGCAGTTTGACACAAATGTTCTCCTGCGACAGGAGGAAGGTAAGAGCTCCGCGGTTCTCGGTGGCAGTCCCGCCGGCGGTCTGTACAACACTCCACCCCCGACACCCCCCGAGCTGGGGCTCGGCCAGGACTTCAGCGACCTCCGGCTGCTGGTGGACGCGGCTCTGCAGAGGGCAGCGGAGCAGGAAAGCCAGAAGAGGCTGCTCCAGGAGATCCAGAGCCGGGCCGCCTCAGAGGCCCAGGGTGTCGGCAGTCGCAGTGTTATGGGTCCGACTCCGCCACCAGAACCCAGCCCTGGCCCAACCACTTCACTCAGCGATCCAAGTCCCAGCGAGAAGGCCGGGCCATCCCAGGTCCTCATGCCAGTTGACTCTGCATCTGAAGGCCCTGCCCAGATTCCAGTTTCAACCCCCTTTGCAACCTTTGCCCCTCCTCCACCTCACCTTCCTCCCACCCCTGTCCCAGCCGAGCCCCCTGTATCTTCTCCAAGCCCGGCTCACACCATGACCCCTGCGCCGACTTTATCCACAGTCCCAGCTCTAAACATAACCCCAGGTCCGGTTCAGGCCTCCCCAGCAGTCCTCAGTCCCTTCCTGGGCCTAGCCTCACGCCACCTCCAGCCTCTGCCCTCTTCGGTCCCGAATGTTGGCGCTGTCCAGAGAGCTCAACTGGTGCCCAGTGTGTGGAGTGTAGTACACAGCGACGTTGCTAGCCGGCAGCCCGGCGCTGGGGTCCAGGCGGCCATGACTTCGGTGTGGGGGCCACAGCACACCTTGCGCACCCTTAGTGAAACAGTCAACTAATTCTACAGCCTGATTGTGTGTGTTGGTCAACCCTAGACTGAACGCGTGTGTATGTATACTGCAATGAATTCTCTTCATCTGGCTCGCAAAGCTCCACAGTTTGAATATGATTCATGAACACCATGGAACCCCATACAGCGGACACTGGGAAATACATTTTTTGATTTGTTTTTAAGACTGATGTTTTTTTTAAGATCCTTTTTTAACTTTACTGGCTTTAATTTTTCAAATATGTATTTTTATTAGAAGTCACTGTCGCCGAGCAGAAGGTTTGAATGTGTTTATTCAACCAGTATTTCAGTTCATGTTAAATGACGTTAACAAGACTACAACCCCACCATGTAAATTTCTCCTTCCTTCAATGTCTCAGCTATTTCCACAGCAGGACAATTGCAGTCATTTGTTGCCTGTTTTAACAGTCATAAAGCCAGTACCAGCAGAGCAGTATCAGCACCAGACCTGGTTGAATGTAGATAGCAGGATCCGATGAATCTCAAGCCAGGATAGTGAGCCTGTCAATCATCCCCCGTCACGCCAGAACAAGGGCCGACCTGTGTTTGAGACAGCTGTGTGTCTGTGTGCGTGAGAGTCGGTTTCAAGCACCAGCGTTGTGCTCCAGTACAGTATATGCACTTTAGATATTTCCGTTTCTTAGTCCGACCTTGACATCTTGAGCATTCCACCCGGCCCCCCACACAACCTACCCACCACAGAAGACAGGCGGGAGGGAAATTGATTGTACTGCAGTGTCTGACTGCACCGCTCCCGTGTGTCTCTACCCTCGTGTCTTTCAGCTACTGTAAACAATGAAATGAAGCACCAGGGATTCTACATATAACACCCAGACTCGTCAATGAGTACCACTGTCTTCTTGTGGTGTTTTAAGTATTTTTTTATGTTCATTCGAACCCGTTTCATAAATAGTATCATAGCAGGTAAGCAGTATTTCTCTTGTGTGCGTGTGTATATACTGTACATATATGAAAATAGGATTCTTTTTCTTGTTCTTTGTTCTCTTTATGCATATTGAATGATTTCCAGGGATGTTTTATTAAGGAGATGAAGGTTGAATCTGTGTGTGTGCGCTGGACATGGAAGGCCATATTGGTGCAGTTACACAAATCAATGATCAATATCAATGAGTGATAATTCTTTAAGGCTTAGTTGGGCAGCCCCGCCAGTCTGTCTTCTCATTAGTAAGGGAAACGTAACACTTGCTATGATAAGTGCCACATTTAAATTGTGAGGCACACAGTGTGTGTGTGTGTGTGTGTGTGTGTGGCCATTGGCTAATAGACCCTATTTTACAGCTGTTCCTAGGCACGAAGCATTGCAGCCTGTACACAGAGCTAAGCCATTGTATATAGACAATATACCTCCAACACACTGAGGGGCCTTTTTTATTATAAACCAGTTACCAACTAAATTAGAGCAGCTGTCATACCTCTGGTTTACGGTATATGCACCCCAGATTCAAAGCACCGTGTTTATGACAGTTGTGAGGAAGCCTGTTGCAAACATTTCAAGCTTCTGGGTTACCTTGTTGCTTGACTCAGTTGGCGAATAATTGGAGCCTTGAGATTTATTCACTGTATTTCAAGTTTAAATGCGTCTTCATTGAAATGGTGTTGGGCCACGACAAGCTGGTCTGTGTTGTATTGAAGTCATTGATCAAGTAATAAGGAAGCAAGCAATTTTTTGTTGTTAAAAAATTGGACTGAAATCTCTGATTTTTGGTGAATGCTATACTCTCTACAGTATTTTACTCCTAACATGGTTGTAGTTTCCATGAAACAGATACCTCAGATACCACATATTATGTTGAAGGCCACATCCTAACCAGGGGTTTGTAAAGAGTAAGTTATTGTCTGGGTTCACCTGTTTTGGGAACTTCACCGATAACCTATCTTACCTGGTAAGGGGAGTCCAATACTAACCAATGACTGTAACTAGTCATTTTTACACTTTGTTGTTATTTTATAGATCACTTCTTTTGCCTTGTCATTTTGGTCTTAGTGGGGAACTTCCCAAAATTTGTGAACTCAACTGAACCTTTTACTCTACGTACGTTATCCACCCCTGAGCCTAACTTTAGGTACAACTGTTAGTTAAACTCTAGCAGAGTCCCACTACAAAAGTTTTCTTCACTGTGCTAGGGCCGATCAATTGGGCCCAGCTTGTGGCTTGAATAAATACGTGTCACCAATCTTTAGTGTGCTGAAATTGGAATATGTTCTCCAAGACTGCATTCATGGCTGCATTTGTCAGCTCGATCGTAAATGGCCATCAAATTACAAATGCGTATCAAGTCAAGCTTTTCTGTTACGTAACATTACTGGTGATTCAATTACCAGTCATGGCTAGAATTACCTGTCATCGACCTCTTTTTTTTATTTTTTTATTAAGGTACTGGCCTAAAGAGACTGCCATGTTCTCCCCAATAGGGAAATGGTAGGATTTCACTCAGAATACTAAGCAAAATACAGTTATTATTTTAATATGTCAATAAAACGGTTATGGGGTTTAAGTGTTACTAGACAATACTAATATACATTGCCACTGTGACTACAAATTACATGTTGCAATACTGGAAAAGACTGAAAACTGAGCTTATTTTAGAAAGACTATATACATTTTATTATATATCAGGTTGTAGATGCAGAATGAAACTTGGGTCGTAGATGCCAATGTGAAATGCATGTAAATATGTCATGGTCAGGTCTTTTTTTTTTTTGTCTTTTTGGCATGTGTTGTCTTGGAACTATGTGTGTAGCTTTTCAAAATGACCAAATCCTAAAGCTGTTTTTTTTATATTTCAGTATGAATTATGGCTGATGTATCAGTATAACTGGCTATTGTGCCTTAAACCTTGGGATGGAGGAAGCAGATCCCCTCTACATAGGAACTTTTCAATAGTCTGTGCAATATATGCCTTAAACTTTAAATGTGTTTTGTACAAGCATTTCAGAGAATAAACTTTCATTTTTCATATGATTCATGTGTTTTTGTTTCTATATAATGTGAAGAAACACACAATGTTGTCTTCTTGTATGGGGAAAATGTGTATCTGTTTAATTTCCCAATCTGCAGTAAGGGCACATTGTACAAGTGTTAAGAAGAAAATGAGAATTTACACTACCAGTGAGAAGTCTTAGAACACCCAGAAATGTTTATTTGATGGAAATCGATACCTTCATTCGCCAAGCTGGGCAATAAATTGATTAGAAGTTAGTCAAAGCATATGTAATTATGGATGAAACAATGGCTGTGTAAAATTTGTTTTTGCTGTTTGTGAATGATTTGCTAAATGGTCAGCTCATATGTTTCCGGAATGTTGACTGGCCAGCTCATATTTGAGACTAATTAGGTTTATGGCTTATAGGAGTAGTCTAAAATGTTATGTCAATATGACTAATAGATTTGGACCATCCTGTGAACCCTTTGAAGCAGGATGTTGTATGTTTTTCTCAATGTCACGGTGCTCTCGGTCAGTGGTTCTCAACCTTTTCTACCTCCAAGGACCCCCCTGTGTCCAAAACATATTTACGGACCCCCTTGCAATAGAACCCTTTCTTGACATAATTCTTAACAGACAATTTTTCAATTTGTCTGTTTACTTATTTTAGCACAATTTTCAGGTCGTAAAAAGTTACTCATCAGCCGTGGTCAGGTAAGATGTCTGAGGCTCTAGCTAATAGCGTTACTTGCAGATATTCTCAGTTTGGTGTATTTCAGTGAAAGAAATTATCAAATTAAATTTTTTAGTATATTTTGCTGTACAGTATACAGTTGCTTTAAAAGTATCTTAATCCAATTCTCAAAAATTATTGATTTATATATGGTACTTTGAAAATGTTATTCTGTTTCATATTTTATTTTAATAGACTTAACCAAGAGTCAAGTTATTGTAAGGTTATGTTAGTATTATGTTGAGAAATATTTGTAAGAAAGGATAGAACCAAATAGAAAGAACTTGCCACAAACATTGTCAAAACAACCTGGAGAAAATCTGTCAAGTTGAAATGTGGTGTATAACTGGTACATACCTACTGCAGCAAAAGTTAGCACTACCAAATACTAATGTTTAATGATTTAAATTGAAATATATACAGTATCTCACAAGTGAGTACACTGCTCACATTTTTGTAAATATTTGATTATAACTTTTGTGACAATACTGAAGAAATGACACTTTGCTACAATGTAAAGTAGTAAGTGTACAGCTTGTATAACATTGTAAATTTGCTGTCCCCTCAAAATATTATTATTATTTTCCAGCACTGCCTTAACCCTCTTGGGCATGGAGCTCACCAGAGCTTCACAGGTTGCCACTGGAGTCCTCCTCCATGATGACATCACAGAGCTGGTGGATGACATCACGGAGCTGCAACCCAGTCTCCAAAGGGAGGGGATCATGCTCTGCTTCAGTATGTCACAGCACTGACAGGCTGACCCCCCACCCCTTCAACCTCTGCAGCAATGCTGGAAGCACTCATATGTCTATTTCCCAAAGACAACCTCTGGATATGACGCTGAGCACATGCACTCAACTTCTTTGGTCAACCATAGTGAGGCCTGTTCTGAGTGGATCCTGTTCTGTTAAACCGCTGTATGGTCTTGGCCACCGGGCTGCAGCTCAGTTTCAGGGTCTTGGCAAACTTTTTATAGCCTAGGCCATCTTTATGTAGAGCAATAATACTTTTTTTCAGATCCTCATAGTTCTTTGCCATGAGGTTCCATGTTGAACTTTCACTGACCAGTATGAGAAAGTGTGAAAGCGATAACACCAAATTGAACACACCTGCTCCCCATTCACACCTGAGACCATGTAACACTAACGAGTCACATGACATCAAGGAGGGAAAATGGCTTATTGGGCTGAATTTGGACATTTTCACTTAGGGGTGAACTCACTTTTGTTGCCAGCGGTTTAGACCTTAATGACTGTGTGTTGTGTTTTTTAAAGGGAACAGCAAATTTACACTGTTATACAAGCTGTACACTCACTACTTTACATTGTAGCAAAGTGTCATTTCTTCAGTGTTGTCACATGAAAAGTTATAATTATATTTTTACAAAAATGTCAGTGGTGTACTCACTTTTGTGAGATACTGTATATTCCCAATGTAACTGATTCCTCACAATTGTTGAGTGAAACAGAACAGTAATAAGACCATTTTAGGAGTTAATACTTCTGCAAGCAACTGTATTTTAAATGCTTTTAGTAAAATATTTTAGATTTTTTTTTTCTTTGTCCACCTCAAGGCTCCCATAGACGCTCTCTGAGTCCCCCTTGGGAGCCAGGACCTGCTGAGAACTGCAGGTGCCCGTTTACGATAGCTTTCAGCCACATAAACTAGACCTTGGGTGAGCTTGAGATGAGATAAAACTTTGTGTAAACTTGCAGGTTGCTCTTGAATATTCGCAACATTTCACGTGACCTCCCGAGGTAGCGTACAAGATGTTTTCTATAGATTCCACCTGGGGCTTTGCAAGCGTAAAGGCAATTGTTCAGGAAGGTCTTGAGAAATGGTTACCATGGGGAAATTGTTCACGTGAAGGTCTGGTATCTGAGCGACGTGCTCGCATGTCCAGCTCGAGATGTCTCGCAGTACATTCCATGACCCACAACTACACGATTGCCGTCACGCGACAGGACAACGTAAATACAACCAGTATGAAAATTATTGTTCCGATTTTGTGAATCTAAATAGCACCACTGCGACATGGTGGCCAGGGTTTGTTTCCTGGTTGCAGCATTCTGAAAATGTCCAGGGTCCAGCATGTGGCTGGACAAATTGGTACAGTTGACAAATGTGGAACCTCTCGTGCATGTACCTTACTTTGGTATTTTTTTCCCTTTAAACAAAAAGCATTTTGTTGATGTGATTGGATGGAATCCTACGATGCTAGGAAATTGTTTTGCATGAAAATAATGGTTGTGAGGCAAAGTATCAGCCCATTCGCATATAGAGTAGGACCTTAATTACCTTAAAGCCTTCCCTTTGCTGTCTGGTGCTTTTACTGAATGTGTTTACAAGTGGGATCATGTTTCAGTTTAGTGGATGGCTTACATTCATCACATTACAAAAGGGTGGCAAGAGTCTCTCAAGTGCAATGTAAGAGAAATAAATCAATCAATTCTTCAGTATGGGAACCTCTTTAATTTTCTGATATGGAATATAAAAGTTATAAAGGCTACAGCCGCTGCACTGAATGCAGCAGGTTATTGGCTGGACACTTCACCTGGAACAAAGTACACAGTGAAAGTTAGCTTCTTTAAAGCGAAGGTCCTTCATTGGTCCTATACAGGCATGCTAAATTGACCCGGACATAATTATCCAAACAACCCAGTCTCACGTTTCCTTCTGTGCTTCCTGTAGGCTAAGGAAAGGAAACACATACAATTACACCCTGTGAAACATTATGTCACGACCTCACAACAACCCCCCCTCCGCACTTTCTCAAACATGCCGGAGCTCTATTGCAAAATATATTTGTTTAATGTTGCAGGAGGAGTGAAAATAGGCCTCACAAGCATTGGGAAATGTCCAAAAAAAGCAGGGATGACACATAAGCAACAGGGGTATAACTAGTGATGGGCATGAAAATGAGTTGAAATGCATTGCAATGTGTCAAATATAAGTGACAGCTTTTATCTTGCAAAAGAGTTTGTGTTGACAGCTTGATCCTTCTGCTTAAAGAACAGTAAGCCTGGAATGCCCGTCACTAGGTATAACTGCCCGTCACTAGGTATAACTGCCCGTCACTAGGTATAACTGCCCGTCACTAGGTATAACTGCTTTGATTGTCAAAAGCATAACATGAATAAAGTGAAAGTCATTTTTGAATGCCCCCCCCCACACAGCTCTTGGGTAGCATGTTTTTCTAAGAGGCATTGTTAGTGCCGGTATGAAAGACAATGGGTAAAATAACAAGGCTGCTGGTCTGTTTAAACACACGTATGACGTGTGTTCAGTACATCTCAAAAGTCTAACCTACCTTCCTCACCCCTTGTCATTATTTCTGGTCTCTGTAAGAGTAATGCAATATATTACAACCATTGGGAAATGTTGGAAAGACAGCAAAGGACGCCACTAAAGACTTATTGATAAGTGGGTGGAATACATTCTTTTTCTATGTTTAATCACCATTGCAAATAAAACGGAAGAGAAGTCCGTCCCGGCCGAACGTTGCGGTCAGTGTGGGGGGGGCCCGTTTCTTGTCGCATGTCTCTTTACATGTCATCCTTGTCTTTCGCTCCGTGTTTCAGGATGCGGGTGAACTCGGCGTAGTTGAAGTTGCCCTTCTTGTCGATAGGCGCCTCGCGGAAAAGCTCGTCCACCTCCTCGTCTGTGAAGCGGTCGCCCATGGTGGTGAGCAGCTCCCTCAGGTGATCTTCGTGAATCACACCTGCAAACGGGGGGGACAGTGGGTCAGTGTTTGCCTGACCGCTACAAATCAACCTCTCGACCGTACATCACTATAGACTTCAGAGACTCGTATTTAAATTGTTGGTCAAAATCGTAGTACTTAGTGATCGGATCTCAGCTCAACACATTGACAGTACGCCATCATTAAATCATATGCAGGCTTATAATCTATGGATGGTATACTTACCAAAAGGGGGTGTAAATGTGTTCAACAATTGTTTTGAAAAGTCAAGCTTGTTTCAATAGTTAACGGTGGACCACAATGTCATTGAGGGGTTCCGGTCCGGATCTACAGGTGGGCAATGTGTGGCATAACCCCCCTGAGTTCTGTTTCCCCATCAAAATTGCAAATGGTAAATTAATTATGTTAATGCACCCCCTGCAAGCCTATTGGTTCACACTGGGCTCGAGTGAGAGTGCGCACGTACTGTTGGTCTATTTAGCACAAACTCCATTTACTCCATATCCCATGTTGCCTTTTTGATAGCTTTTCACTAAATGTCTCTGACACTTTCTCAAGTTGTTTCTCAAGTTGCTCCTCCTCCATCATCCTCTCTTTGAAATACAGGAGAAGGTCTGAGAAGACCTTGGATCATCTCCACCAACACAGACTTGAAGGACATACAGAGAGTGGATGAGACTGACCCAAACGCTGTGAATGAAAAACCTTGAAGATGTACATTGAGCATCTTGAGAGCTTCTCAAGAAGCTCTTGAGAGAAGACATGGTGCATATTGCCAACAAACGAGGTAGAAAACGAGCTGTGCTTCTTAGCCTTCTGCCAACTGTTTAAAGATTGTTTTTTGGGGGTGGTATTTGTTTTACTGACAGAACAGTAGGAAGTATAGGCTAGGGAGACAGGCATGTAGGGGGAGACAGATTGGAAGGGCACAAGACAGCAGCCAAGCTGGGTCTCAAACCCAACTCGCCGGTGCACGGTACATGTGTGGTTCAGAGTCAAGAGCTTAGACTCTTTCACCAACTCTGCTATAAAAAACTGCCAAATGTATGACCACATTAGAGACAGATACAGTGATGACTTCAGATCACACAGACCCAAAAGCATTTGCAACCCAATCGACCACAATTAAACTCCCGTATCTGATTGGTGAAATATGACAATCACAGCAGCAAGGTTTGATTGGCTGCCAATAGATATTTAGCATAAATATCTGCACATTTTAGCTTATCATTTAGCTTCAAAATCAGCAGTGCCCTGTATTCCACTGCTAGTTTGCTTCTAAAGCTAAGCAGGGTCAGGCCTGGTTAGTCCCTGGATGGTAGACCAATGCTGCTGGAAGTGGTGTTAGAGGGCCAGTAGAGGTCACTCTTCCCACTGATCTAAAGAACATTCCCAATGCCCGAGGGGAGTGATGGCGACATCTCCCCTTTTTAGGGTGCCGTCTTTCGGATGTTAAACGGGTGTCCTGACTCTCTGGGGTCACTAAAGTTCCCATGGCACTATTCGTATGAGTAGGGGTGTTAACCCTGGTGTCCTGGACTAATCTCAAATCTGGCCCACAAACAATCATGGCAACCTAATCATCCACAAATTTCAATTGGTCATTCATTCCCTCCCCCACTTCTCCCCAGGCTGTTCCTGCAAATGCCCATCGGTTCTCAGTCAATTTGCCTGGTAAATGAAGGTAAATTAACTAACTAAACAAACGTATAATTCCAGTCAGAATGCTTTATGTTTTGTTCACCTAAATGTACAATATGTAGTTTTTGGCCACTAGGGGTCTCTCAATCAAAACAATAACAAAAAATGTACTTGGATGACATCGGGAAGTAGTGTGGGATCATGGGATTTGTCGTCGTTAATATCAACTAGCAAATCTAGCACCTCCAGCAGAAACTATTTTCACTGACAAAGAAATGTATTGTTAAATATATTATAGCTTCATTCACGTTATGTTTGGCGGTTCCCTGGAACTTAGAGCAACTAGAGGAGACTAGAAACGTCTCGTGTCTTCGAATTACATAACAAATTTCTCTGGGTTTGAAAGTTGGTGGAAACATTTAGGATATTGTAAGTACACAACAAAAAAAATTATAATATAGGTATAGTTATTTTTAATTATTTAATGCAAAGAACGTCTTTTGTTATTGTTTTGATTAAGAGAACCCTAGCATCTAAAAACTACATATTGTACCTTAAATATTTCAGATTCATTTAATTATGTTTGTTTTTACTGTTGTACTTATTATACATTTGTTTTCCCACATGCTTTGGCAACGTAAATAAATGTAATTCTGTACTGGAAAAAAAGAATCAAGAAAATGTCCCGCATTTTCTTTTCGGCATTGG